>PQWD01006890.1:0-22461 GCA_019425675.1 Leucinodes orbonalis | reverse complement strand
ATCGGATTAAAACAAGTAATAGCATTTTATGTTTAGCGTTCATTAAAGCGAAGGAAAATATAATTGTATATTGGGGTTAAAATTTTTGAAGCGCTTATAAATATCAAAACATTAAAGACAAAACTCAACAAATTTTAAACTAAATTTGAACATGTCTTATATTAACTATTTTTGGTTGAAGCAACGATAATCGAAATCAATTTGATAAATGTTTAATAATGTATGACGAACATTCAGATGAATTATTCAAAAGTAATGAAAATTTAATATGGCACTGCTGTTATAATTAAGTAGTAATAACGAGACTAGATGATTACGATAGCCTCTAGTGCCTCGCACATGAATACATATTAGGTTCTAGTTTTACAGTTTTACTTTAAGGCCTGTATTCTAAAAGATTCTAAGTTGATCTTTACTTAAAATTAGTTAGAAAGGGATGGTGCTATTTTTCTTATAGAGCAATATCCCTTCTCACTCTACCTATGTAAAGATTAACGCTGAGTCTCATTCTAGAATACGGGCACTAAAGTTGAAGAGATGCAAGTCATAAGTCACACCAGGCATTAGGTTTGATTTTTGTAATTCGAACATATACAATTAGGTGTTTATTTATATTTAAGCTCATATTATCGTTTTTGTTTCAGGTGCTGCAAAGGCTGACAAAGCAAAGAATCCTTTTCACCTAACAGGTCAGCTAACTGCATATTGTGAGTGCCTACTGCCTACTGTCGAATTTAAGTTTGAGTTCAATTCAAGATGTTTAATTTGCAACTAATTACAGAGGTTTCTATAGTTTTTAGTATGGTACTTACAACTTAGTGACCATTTCAGTTGAGATATTTTCTTAATTATTTAAAGGTTAATCAGAAACTAAGAATAATTGTATAGATTAATGCCAATTTATAACTTCGCCAGTACATATCTTTATTTTCAAACTCACAACTGCTGTTAGCCGCAGGTGGCCTTTACAGCTTTCCAGTAGATATCATTTTTGCATTCTTACAATAACAATAACATAATAATGAATATTTTTTCACTTGTGAGTACTCCTAAGCAGAGACGTGCACAGAGGATTATAAATAGATTATGCGATATGAGTGCACTTATCGCAAAACATAAATAATTTTCATTTTTGTCAGAGTGCTGCTGATAACAGCAAAATCGCCTATGGTTTGAAATCTGTAGAGGTGATGGCGAATAGAGTGGATATCATTTCAAATGGTTGGAAATTTTCGTGTTGTCTGCACACACAGGGTAATGCACTGCTTTTTGTACAATAGTGGAGCGCCGCTGGGTTCGGAGTATAGCTTCTTTGTACCTAATAAACGAAACCACTGTACGTGGTACCTTATGCATTTAAAATAAACATTAGTATGAAAGAAAAAATAGTTGACCACCCCTAGTCAACAATGGCCATTAACACGCACTGATACACCCATTGCGTTTCAATACAATGAAGATAAACATTTAAACAAAATATGATAATGTTAATTACTTTCATAGAGAGTTACAAAAGTGTAATATGCCAAATGTTGAAAATATCTCGTTAAATATTAGTTTACAAAGTTAATTAAAATAAACATTATAGGTTGAAGAAGTTCCAAACAGAGTTTATGTATATCAAAAGTCTCAACTCATAGTCTCATCACAGTCATACGAAAAATATGTTTAATCATAATCTGTTATGTTACTGTAAACCTGTTAACTGACATAGGGGTTTTGAAAAATTCATTGGTTTTGAACTCTATTGTTGGTGATAAAGGTTTTAATTATGGTGGCAATATGTTCACTATCTGGTAAAATGGTAAAAGGGAATTTCAATTCTAGCTTAGAAGAATTCTTAACTCAATGTGAATCCAAACGGACTTTCGTTTCTCTCTTCTCTATGCAGTAAATTTGACTACTAAGGATCTATTTGGCATTTGTGTTCCTTGACCTTGACACACCTATTATATGATACGGGTACTTCTTGAATGATAAGATACCTTTACCGTACCCGGCATTAATTTTGATTGAATCTAATCTTCTAAATATGTAACTCAAATGTGACTGACTGACATAGAGATCTATCAACGCACAGCCCAAACCACTGGACGGTCCGGGTGGAATTTGGCATGCAGGTTAGTTGTTATGACCTAGGCGTAATCTATGAAAAGTATTTTGATTAATTCTACCCCTAAGGTAATAAAATGCATGGATAAAGCCTGCTTGGCATAAAGCCTGCATGCATAAAGCTGCATTCAAAAGCTACCTACTATGGCGAAGCATCCCCTAGAAGGGATTTTGATAAATTCCCCCTGAAGGATAAAACATGATGAGCACTTTACCAGTTATCATTAATAGCTTCATTATGCAGCGAAGCGGAGGAGGCAATAGTAGTTCTTTAAAAGCCCCCGGACTTCGGCGTCCAATTCAGGGAGACATACAATAATCATGTCTCCAATTTATTGGCCAAGAATCTTTCCTCCACTTTCCAATAGGTTGAAGTTATGTAAATATTCATATTACAGCCACAGTAAAAGCCTTAAACGTCCATTTGCTGAACGAAGGCCTCCCCTAATGATGGATCTTCCACGCGGACCGATCCCTTGCAGTTGACACCTGCAACCCAACCACTTTAAAGTCCAGGCTCCAATTACGCTAATTTTAAAATGCGCTATCGTTTCTTAATAATAGATAATTGTGCCTGTTTTATAGATAAATGGTGACTTTACTTGTGTAACATTATTAGGACAATTCTATCTACTGTACAATGACCATTTTAAACCATTAACATTGAGTTGTACCAAATAACCACAATTTATAGTTGGATTGTAAAGTGTCGTCAGTCAAGTTAATTCAGTGGTAGACTCGATACTGAGCGTCTAGTAGATGGTCAGGCGTATCACTTACCATCAAGTGAGTGAACTGACCGTCCCGTTCATTTATGGACATAAAAAGCAAAAAAAAACAGTTGAATAAATTTAGCGAAATTGAGGACTAGGAATAAAGCATTATACAGTATCTAAACCCCGCTAATACAGTGTTCCACACGATAAAGCATAATAACAAGATAAATTCCTTTTCCGTTGTTTCTCGCGTGGCAGAAATATCGGAAAACCATAATATTTCAATCGAGAAGGTGATACGATACGGTCCTATTTATTTTGTCGGTGAATTTACTCGTACTACATACATTTCTCGCTACTTTGAGAAGTAAAATGAAGTATATAAGTATAAAACAATGATATTTAGGTATTTATTAAACTTTATGGTACTGTTATATTGGTTATTACTGCATAACGCCATTCAAATAAAATGCTTACGTTTCCTATCGCATCGTGGGACAATGCAATACGAACGCAACCGATCTTTCTTTAATAATTCATTTTGATATAGTTTAGTTTGGATTGGACTCGCGTCGGACTCGTTACTTTATATCCGTATATTAAGGCTAATTAATTGTAGTATTGTGTAAAGTGAATAAAGGTGTTTTTCTAATAATCGTTTTTTAAAAAGCCTTTCGGATCCGCGTCGTAATAGTGGTGTCAGAGTGGGATACCAGTGAAGATTCCGTCGTTTCCGTTCCGCTGGTATTCCAGTAACGAGCCGCGCAAATAACGAACTGCATCAGTGTCCAGGTCAGCCATCGTCCAAACTCCGGAGTGTGTAAGCCATTCACATTTCGACAAATTCGTCACGTCGAACTTCAGCGTTGTCACGACAGTAAGTCTTGCTCTCTGTAAGCCTGCTGACAAGCCGTCTGAAGAAGACTCCAATCGGGTGTGCCACCAGTCAGCCGCCCATCTTCAAGTTCCGCCGCCTCAGGCATCGCAACGCGTAAGCCGCCATAACGTCTCGACCACAAGAGCCGACCGTGACGTTGCTCCTACACCGAGTATCACCTCGTCAGAAAGCGCTTGCCGTCTTGCCGCCCTTCACCGTAGAAGGCGCCGCTACTCCTACGAGGCCGCCCATCGTGAGCCGTCCTCGTCCTCACTGTCTCCGCCGTTCCTGTGTCGTACCGCCGCTGCAAGAAATCCCGACGTGCCGAGTGCGCGCGTCTCCTCGCTGCTCTTCCTCGCCGCTGCTCCAGTTTCCTGACATGAAAATCGTCCTGTTCGCGCTATCCCTGTAAGTGAAAAAATATCTGATTATTTGTTATTGCTACAATTCTCTCGCGTTAATTTAATGTGCGTAACTTACCTCCCAAATCCTATCCTAAATTCTATGTCTGAATATTCACATTTATTTCTAATCTCATTATCTACATATATACATTATTAATATAATATATCAAAACATATAATTATCTCTTGTTTTTACAATAATATAACACTAATACTTAAATTCCTATATCTATAAAATTAATACTTACACTTATTTATTACTAAATTAATAAATTTGTCCTTATACTTACCTTATTTTACTAAATCGTTTTAATTTTTGTTAATTCATAATGCCGGAAGAACAGAAAAAGATTGAAACGGTACTAACCGAACAATTTCCTATTAGTGTTTTATGCAATTTTATAGGTACTTATAAAGGAGATCGCGAAACCCTCACTGCTTTTCTTACAAACTGTCAAAATGCCTTAGATCTCGCATCGCAAAGCCAAAAAACTTTACTTACAAAATATATTCTATCTCGCTTAGAAGGCAAAGCCCAAATCGCGTGCTCTAATAAAATCTTTGACGATTTTAACCAAATAAAACTATTCCTAAAACAAAATTTCGGCGAAAGAAAACATTATAATCATTTACTACTAGATCTACAGTCGTGCAAACAACAACTCAATGAAACGGTGTCTCAATTTTCTCTCCGTGTTGAAAGCTGCCTCACGGATATTCAAGCCGAAATATATAACTCAGAGTCTCTAAAGAGAGAACTCCCAGGTCGCATCGCAATGACCGAAGATTTAGCCTTATTTACATTTATCTTAGGCCTCCATCCGCGTATTAGTAATAATGTTAGGTGTCGTAATCCTAAAAATTTAAACGACGCTATAAACATCGCTTTAGAGGAAGAAAAAATACAAAACCTCTTTCTAATAACATCCATTAAACCTAAATGCAAAACTTGCGGAAAATTGGGCCACTCAGAATCCGACTGTTTATCAAATAATAATAAACGTTTAAATTCATCTCGTCCATACAGGAATAATCAACAAGTCACAAATTATCAGAATTCGAATTCTCAATCTTCCCACGTTTTCTGCAGGTATTGCAAAAATAAAGGCCATGATATATCACAATGTCGCAAACGCAAGTATAATAATGAAAAGCGTAATTCTAATATTCATCACGTTTCACACACGCCACCGCTATCGCCTGCGCTGCCACCAGAGCCCGATCATATATCGTGTGAAAATGTTGACGACTGCAATTGCGATTTAAACTAAGCAATCGGAGTACGGGTTTATGCCGCCGTTCTTCGACCAATAAAACTAGTAGGCATAATAAAATTAAACTTAATTATAATAATGCATCTCAACACGCTCCTCCGAGAGTCTCTGTATCGTTGAGTCCTAAAATAAAAAACGCATCTCAACACGCTCCTCCGAGAGTCTCTGTATCGTTGAGTCCTAAAATAAAAAACGCATCTCAACACGCTCCTCCGAGAGTCTCTGTATCGTTGAGTCCTAAAATAAAAAACGCATCTCAACACGCTCCTCCGAGAGTCTCTGTATCGTTGAGTCCTAAAATAAAAAGCATCTCAACACGCTCCTCCGAGAGTCTCTGTATCGTTGAGTCCTAAAATAAAAAACGCATCTCAACACGCTCCTCCGAGAGTCTCTGTATCGTTGAGTCCTAAAATAAAAATACATCTCAACACGCTCCCACAGGAGCCTCTGTTTCGTTAAATCCTAATAATAATTCTAATAAATCATTACCTATTTACGAGATAAACTCACAGTTAAACAAAGTGTCTCTACCACATATATTCTTAAAAACTAAATACTCTCGTAAGCCTCTCTGTTTCCTAATTGATACAGGTTCAAGTGTCAGCATCACCAAACTTAGTAATTACGAATCTAAACCATCGTTATCTAATGAAAAAATTCAATTAAAAGGTCTTAGCAACAATAACTCGTCATGTGAAACCTTAGGCTCTTTTCAGTTGCAATTTATTTATACCTCAAACAATAAAAATAATAACGAGGATTATAAATCAAAAACATTTCATTATAAGTTTCACGTCCTAAGCGATCAAGTTAGTTTAACCTATGACGGAATTTTGGGTAACGATTTCTTAAAATCACTTAACGCTGACATTAAATATTCGGATAATATTCTAGTTGTACAAGGCTTCCAAGTACCAATATATTTTAATGAGCCTTCTTACGTTATTCCAGCAAGGTCTGAAACAGTCATAGAATGTCCCGTATCAAATCCTAAATCTGAATTAATAAATCTCGTCGAGGGACTGGTACTCGATCAATCAATTTGTGAAGGGGTCATCCTCGCAAACTCTATCGTTGCACTCAAACCAAACGGCAGAGTTAACGTTTCCGTAATTAATACAAATAATTCCGAAATAACTATTAAAGATTTCCGCGTACAAATTATTCCATTTCACGAACAATCATCATCACAATTACTTAGTGAAAATACAAAGTCCAACTTTCACATCCAGACATCTTACGACAGATGCCAAAAGGTATTAGACCTTATACGGACTTCACATCTCAACAATGAGGAAACTAAAGCTTTGCTTGAATGTTGTTCTAATTATACCGATATCTTCCATTTAGAAGGAGAACCTTTAACTTACACAAACGCTATACAACATTCAATTAATACTAAAGATGCTGCCCCTATCCATGTCAAATCTTATCGTTTTCCCGAGTGCCATAAAAATGAAGTAGAAAGCCAGATTAAAAAGATGCTGGACCAAAATATAATTCGTCCCTCAATATCTCCATGGAGCGCCCCGGTTTGGGTGGTTCCCAAAAAACAGACGCCTCCGGCAAACAAAAGTGGAGGATCGTCATAGATTATCGTAAACTAAACGATGCTACCGTTACGGAAATATATCCACTCCCATTAATCACAGACATACTAGACCAGCTAGGGCATTCTAAATATTTCACCACGCTCGACCTCGTCAGCGGTTTCCATCAATTAAGGATCAAGGACGAGGATGCTCCCAAAACTGGATTCACGGTAATCACCAACGGTAGTGCCTCAGGACACTACGAATTTACCAGAATGCCGTTTGGACTTAAGAACGCACCTGCGACCTTCCAAAAATTGATGAATACCGTCCTATCTGGACTCCAAGGTCTCCACTGCTATATCTACATGGATGACTGCATCCTTTACAGCCACGACCTCCCATCTCACATAGAAAAGCTAAACTTGTATTTGATCGTTTACGTAAATTTAATCTAAAATTACAACCCGACAAATGCGAATTTTTAAGACGAGAGGTCGCTTATCTTGGTCACATCATTACAGACAAAGGAGTCTCCCAATCCAGATAAGGTCAAGGTCGTAACAGCATTTCCAACTCCTAAAAGCCCTAAAGATATAAAATCTTTCCTAGGTTTAGTCGGATATTACCGTCGGTTCATAGATAACTTTTCAAAAATCACTAAACCTCTAACGTCCTTACTAAAAAAAGATGCCACATTCAAATGGTCCCAAGACCAAGAACAAGCTTTTAATACTCTTAAATATAAATAACATCCACCGCTTTTACAATATCCTGATTTTAGTCAACCTTTCGTACTAACAACCGACGCATCGAATTATGCGATCGGAGCTATCTTATCTCAAGGCGAAATTGGGAAAGACAAACCCATCGCTTATGCGTCACGGACGCTCAACAAAGCTGAAGGTAATTATTCAACAATCGAAAAAGAACTTCTAGCTATTCTATTCGGTGTCAAAACGTTCAGACCCTATCTTTTCGGTCGTCGATTCCAAATTCTTACTGACCATCGTCCATTAGTATGGTTATTTAACGTTAAAGACCCAGGGTCTAGGCTCATTCGCTGGCGTCTCAAATTAGAAGAGTATGACTACGAAGTCATATACAAACAAGGTAAACTTAATTCCAACGCCGACGCGCTCTCTCGATTCCCTATCAACACTTTAAATAATGACCAAAATGAAATCTCTGAATCTCTAGTATGCAACCCAACGGAGGAACCCGAAAATAACTCATCTACTCTTCCCTCGTCATCCGAAACGTATGAGCGGTTCCTTCAAATCAATAAACAATCAGGTGTTTCTTATCGAAGAACACAATGAGCCGCTTCTTAAAGCGAAATGCCGACTCATCGCATATCCAACATCAGTCGATCTAGATGAGTCCGTGCCATACTGCCTAGATATAATTAATTCTTCAACTAGTGATCCCGATATCCGAAATATCGAACGGGAATTGCATACCTTTTATTCTACGAGTAATGATAAACATGTGTTTACTCATTTATTTATACGCGTTCATCACTTCGACGAAATGTCTTATAAAGACATCTTTAACGTCCTTCGAGAATACCGTGATATGGTAAAATACTGGTATTCCGAGGAAAAAGAATTAGCTATTTCCGATTTCAACGATCCATTTAGTAAATTATCATTCACTAAAAT
Source organism: Leucinodes orbonalis (assembly GCA_019425675.1). NCBI lineage: Eukaryota > Metazoa > Arthropoda > Insecta > Lepidoptera > Crambidae > Leucinodes > Leucinodes orbonalis. The sequence continues at coordinate 13,882 of PQWD01006890.1, read as the reverse complement.
CTATAATATTATATCTTTCCTATTTCACAACACCGGTATTAAAATAAACATCTATCATAATTTAATTAAATATCCAACACCAGATGAGATAAAACAAATTCTTAGAGATAATCATGACTCACCGTCCGCGGGTCACCCCGGTGTCACACGTATGCTAGATAGGATTAAAACGCAATTCTGGTGGAAAAATATGCGACGTGACATCGAAGATCACGTCAAAAACTGTCGTTCTTGTCAAATAAACAAACCTTTAAGACAAACCAATCGGGCACCAATGGTCATAACAACAACCGCGACACGTCCAAACGAACGGTTATTTTTAGACATTGTAGGCCCGCTTCCTGAAACTCATGAATACAAATATAAATTCATACTTACCTTACAAGACGATTTAACTAAATTCTCGCAAGCTTTTCCTATGCAGACCTGTTCTGCCGAAGAAACCGCCAGATCTTTCGTAAACTATATTTCGTACATGGGAATTCCTAAAACTATTATTACAGACCAAGGTACTAATTTCAGCTCAGAAGTTTTTAAACAGCTTAATAAATTATTTGGTATAAAACATATATTCGCGTCTCCATATCATCCACAAACATGTGGAGCTCTCGAACGAAGTCACTCGACTCTCAAAGAGTACTTGAGATCTTACATTGGCGATAATCAACATACCTGGGATCTTTACATCCCAAGCGCAATGATAGCATACAACTCTAACGTACATAGTACAACAGGATTCTCGCCACTAGAGTTACTGTTCGGTTATAAACCTTACATACCAAATAGCATCGATAATCTAGATATGAACACATATACCGACTATATCAGAGCATTAAACCATAGGCTCTATTATAGCCGTCAAAAAGCTCGTCAAAACATTCAATTGTCTAAAGACAAATCTAAAACATATTACGATTCTCGTACAAGACCGATATCATACAAAGCTGGTGACATGGTATATATTAGATGCCACCACAAACAAAACAAAGCCTTATCTCCAGTATGGAAAGGCCCATTTCAAATTATCAAGCTAAACGGCAATCATACTGTTACAGTACTAGTTAACCGTAAACACGTACGTCATCACTATGACGAAATCAAATTGGCAGCCAATCACACGTCATAAACGTCGCGTCTTAAACTTATAGTAAAGTAAATAATGCTTACCTTTAATTACAGGTGCGCAATGTCGCTTGCCACGTGCGAATACGTCACGCCTATTCGCGGAAGTCCCGGCCTGTATTTCGATAAGCTAATAGACGTTAAGTTTAGTAATAATGATTGGAACGTAATTACATACATAGATATAAGTCATGTTAGACCTAACCTAGATAAAGTAGAGTTCTTATTCGAGAAGATTCATATATATTGCAACTCCTTTTCTTCATCCCAAATCGAAAAAGATTGCATTAATTCATTAAACGCTCTGATTAACCAACATTATAAAAATGTTAATAAATTCTCTTCCGTTTCATATCTCCTCGCCGACGAGAACGTTAACAAACGCAGTAAAAGGGGTTTGGTAGATTTCGGAGGTTCCGTGTTAAAAACGTTTTTCGGTACTTTAGATGCAGATGACGCAGTTAAATACTCGAAGGCAATTAACGACGTACAGTCAGACGAGAAAAAGTTAGCACATCTTATGAAAGATAATATCCACGTTATTAAATCAACAATTTCATCTTTTAATAACTCTATAACAAAGGTTAACGAGAATGAACAGCATCTTATCAAGAACTTAGAAACTATTCATTCTATCATAGAAAATGTCTCAAACACTAATGATAAATTAGAAATAAAATCACAAATTAATTTATTACTAAGCGCTCTCGAATCGATTATCATAACGCTATCGTTCGATGTAGACGATATTAATAACGCAATACTATTCGCTAAATTAAATATTTTACATCCGACTGTACTTAACCCTTACCAACTTTATAACGAACTCGATAAACATAGAAATAAACTGCCTAAACATTATGAACTTCCGGTATCTCTTACAATTCAAAACATTCACGAAATAATCGACATATCTAAACTTATATGTTTTTACCATTTAAATAAGGTAATTATCGTTATTAAAATACCTTTAGTATTACCCCAAACTTACAACCTTTTTAATGTTATTCCCTTACCTGTCCCATACGATATATCCAAACCTGACACATTCGTTCTTATCGCTCCAACAAGCTCTTATGTAGCCATAACAACTGATCATATGTTTTACTCACTTATACCAGATCTAGACAAGTGTAAAGTGATCAGTGAGAAGTGCTATGTGTGTGTTTTAGCGAACGTGTATTCGGCTATCGCTAATCCTATTTGTGAAACGACTCTATTGAGTGAGGTAGTTAGTAAGTTACCAAAATACTGTTCCACTAGGTTAATTCATGGGTCAATTGATGTATTCCATAAGATAAGTAATAATAGATGGTTATTCGTTCAGTCAGAACCAGGTAAATGCCATATATCTTGTAACAATCAACCAGATAGTCATGATCTTATACTATTTGCAACAGGCATATTAACCGTCCCTAAACAATGTAAAGCTTTTTATAAAACATTACAGTTCACTCCATCAGGCGAAATATCAGTAACTAACGTAACTCACATAATATCAGATTTTAATATAATTACAGATGACTGTTGTGAAAGAACAAAATTAAATAAAACACTAGAAAAATTACCCTATACTAATTTAGAGAATATAAATAATCTTGATTCACTGTTGCATGCCAGCATCCATCTTGACTCTTTAAATAATGAACTTAATAAATTAGAAAATCCCTCTCATTTCGAACGATATGGAATTCATTACATGTCCCTTAGTTATATACTTACTATATTGTTCTTTATAGCGTTATTTTGTAGATATAGAAGACTCTTTTGTAATAATAATAAACCATCAAACAGTTGCATTAAAATTTTCAATCAATGTTACAATAATAAGGTTCAGAAAACTCCATCTAAACAGGTTGTAGTCATACAAGGTGCAGAGGAAATCTCCGAGTCATCTTCCGAGGAAGCTGACTCCAAGATAGCCCCAACTACTATCAGAAGAAACATGGTCTTAACTAAAACATATTGAAATTACCATTTAGATTTACTATAACGACCATTGTTTAATTTCACTTATTTTTATTTTGTATTGTCAAATTTAATTACCTCTTAAGTAATAATAGTATAACTTTATGTCAAAGTCAAGCGTAAGTCCAATTGGGAGATTTATCTTAACGTAGCTATTTAGATTTTATTAATCTCTCATCTCTTTATATTGTGATGAGAGATCTTAACGGGGGGTTGTTATATTGGTTATACTGCATAACGCCTCAAATAAAATGCTTACGTTTCCTATCGCATCGTGGGACAAGCAATACGAAACGCAAACCGATCTTTCTTTAATAATTCATTTTTGATATAGTAGTTTGGATTGGACTCGCGTCGGACTCGTTACTTTATATCCGTAATTAAGGCTAATTATGTAGTTGTGTAAAGTGTAAAGTTTTCTAATAAATCGTTTTTTAAAAAGCCTTTCGGAATCCGCGTCGTAATAGTACGCAGACAGATTACAATTTTGTAGATACAAAAGAAATTGACAAAATAAATGCACTAGATGGTAATTTATAACTAGCATACACAGCATGGTCCAAATAATAATATGACATTAACAAACACCTATAATTTCGAAATTATATGTACGTTATCCGACGCTCTTACGGTGAAGAAAAACATCGTGAGGAAACCTTCACGCACGCCTGCGAAGACATTCAAAGGTTGTGTGTGAAGTCGTCGAACCCGCACTAGGCCCGCGGGGACGACTAAGGCCTAATCACCCTATACGGGTAGGCTCGTGCCCCTCGGTGGGTACGTTTAATAAGCTGATTATGAAACACCTATAATACGTTACTAGATTCATAAAGATCACTGTTGGGCAACATTATTAGTCCTTATCGCTTTTAAAATATGTGATCAATGAACTCATTGCTTACAAGATACCAGGCCAATTTAAACAGGTGCATGTTCATGCAAAATAATGTTTACCTGTCTGGGGATCGAACCTAAACCTTTGGTGAAATAGCCAACTTTTCAACCATAACACCAGATAAATCGTTATCGTTACAAGATTGACTTTTGAAGATATCCTTTCAATATGGATTTCGTTAAAAGCTAGTATTAAGATAAAGTTCTACAAAATTCAATATGTAGCTTGAGTGATTGTCTTAAGGTATGAATTTAAATAAACTACCGGTGTATGAGACCATTAAAATATTTTAAAATTTACAAGAAATACTCTACATACATGAAATATAAGGGAAACGCAAAGTGCATCTAGAATTTTCTATTTTAAGTGCCCGACATTCCTTTGGCGTCGAAAGGGTTGCAACATGCAACATTATTAAATACAACTTGCAACACGTTCACAACGTAAAAATATGTGCTTATTAAGTTTTATATGGAAAAAAGAAAAAAGTAGGGAAAAAATTTACTTACTTATTTACTGTTTCAGTTGAAGTCATCCTACAAAAAATGAAATATACATTTTTGTGAATGCATAAACCCACAGACATCCGAATATACAATTAGACTTGACAAGCCGCCAAGTTTATAGGCAGTCCCAGTGTCGCAATTTCATTTCGGTTCTTACCTGAGAAAAGCTATTATATTTCTTGGTAAATTTACTGATTCATTGCGATGATAGCATGTTACAATTGCACAAAATGGCATTTTGGAAAAAAAACGGTAATTTCTTCTAATATTCGTGCGTCTTGACTCGTCTCACAGAGCGTAAACTGGCAGCCAGTGTATGCTCGTTGAGCTTACATTTGTCGCACTTTAAACGCGACTTGCCCCATCTCCTGTATTGGGAAATCTGTGCATAAACCGCACACGTAATAAAAACCACACAGACTAATTGCAAAGAGCAAGTACAAACATTTATATGTTTGTACTTACTTGTTGGTAGACTTGGGGCTGAGTCGTCTAGATAGGTACCACCGCAGTGCCAGATATTGTTCTGTGAAACAGGAGTGATATGCACTTTTGTGTTTCGGGATGAGGGCACTGTACTAGTGAAATTACCGTAAAAGAGACTTAACAGCACCACTATTGGAGAATAATAACTGCTTATCAGTTTTTGGTCTCCTTCAATGGCGCTCTGCTATGGTCAAGCGTACCACTTACCATCAGGTGAGTTTCCGCCGTACTGTTCACTTCTGACATAAAAAATCAACTCATAACCCTTGAAATAGTTAACGACTTTGTAACCATTACACCATAAGACTGATCTTTTTGTGAGATGCAATGTTTGATCAACTGAGAGAAATCTTACAATAGACTTTTATTATACGAACTTTCCGGCCTTCCTAACCACGAACCCTAAAGCTAAGCCCAGTGCTTAGATCACTAGACCACGGAGGCTGTCTTCCATTGCTTATTTTTATTGTAGGAATACATTGCTTTAATAATGAAAAATAGGACCATGGACCCAAATACCGTGTTATATTAACCCCCAAAAAGTTGTTGATATATTTAGAATTAGTGAGCGGAAAATAAAGGTTATATTTTTGATTCATTTCTCGGAATATAAATATAAACATTAATAAACGGGTCAAAATTATCCACTGTAAAATCTAAACCAGTCTGATTCCTTTGCTATAAATGTATTCATTAATCTGTTACCCCGAAACAAATACAATTTCCATCATTTCCCCCTCGCCCGGGAAATTGACTTCAATATTTCCGATCCCCGGGAGCTTACCGCCTCAGTAATTGGCCGAACTGTCGTGCTCCCTGACGTCATCGGGACTGCTTTGACACCTTCAGCGTTAATTCAACTTGACACAAGTGTCATAGGAACGCGGGTTTTTTGCTCTTTGCTCTTGTCTCTTGTAATTAATTTCTAGTCTATTGGGATGACAACGTTGCAGTATTATTAACGATACTTTTGTCTGTAATGTATCTATACAAGCCCACAAGGGCTTGTATAGATTACATTACAGACAAAAGTTTTTTTATTAAGTGTTGTTTAATTAAGTTAGATACTATTTAATTGTATTTGGAAAACTTGCAGATAAATAACTTGATTAAATTTCTTAAAACTATTACAGTTTTCGCAATATCATGGAGAGTCATCGGAAACAGACAGTAGCGATACAAAATTAGAGTTATAGAGAAGTACAAAAAAAATCAAGATTATTTAATCTTAAGTATATCATACATACAGTTATGTAGCTAAGGGGTCATGTCAAACCATTTGCTCAAGAATTTTCATTTCATCAAATTCGGATTGGTGTTAAGAGTTAAAACTTTGGTTCTTTTTAGCGATTCTACAGCGCCTTAACTAATAACTTTAACTTAATTTTATAACCGCAACGGTCAACTGTAGTGTTGTGCTTTGTCGAAACTAGAAAACAAAATTCTGAAAAAAACTGTATGACCATGTCTGTTTATATTAGTCTGGGTGTTTTCTATGAATAATACGTATGTATTTCAAAATAAAATATGTAAGTATGTTTATTCGTTGTTTAGTATCTTACAGATTAATGCTTACTTTGGGGCTAGATGCGATGTGTGTGTGAATTTCAGTGGATATTTAAACTTAATTTTATAAAAAGTTTGAGAAAGCTACTACTCCACTGCTTCGGGATCGTTGGCTCATTAATGTGGCCTGTTGCCTTCCGATCTGAAGGGGCAGGTTCAAATTCTGCAACGTACCAATGTCTTTTCGATTTTTCGGAATTATATGTACGTTTATCCGACGCTCTCATGGTAGAGGAAATCACTCTGCACATCGTGAGGAAAGCTACGCACGCCTGCAAATAATTCAAGGGTTGTGCGTAAAGTCGGCCGATTCAAAGTTGTTTCTTTATAACTTTTGTTATATAGATAGTACACAAATGAATACAAATGTTTGTCACACAAAAGTTTGTTTGGGAAGTCTCAGATGACCTTCAACCACAAAAACTTTGTAAATTTATATAGTGACAACTAAGAAAGATCGTATCCCAAATCAACCCTAGGGAAGAGCAGCCTAACAACATAGACTAATTTTGCTCAGCAAATTCATTCATCTTATACAAGTACTTAATAAAAAGCCAATTATGTAAAAAAGGATAGATTCGTAGACTCATAAAACAATCGAAAAAAGTGTTCCGAATGCAGCGACAGCACACGTACACACATTTCGAATGAGCGTACATTTACCTAAACAAAAGCCTAAAAAAAATTATCTTTGGCGGTTCGTTTTTGAGGCACGGGTGACGTATCTACTTTTATATACAGAATATCATTGGCCTAAGCACGCTCGTAGTACGTAGGTGATACTACGATAATTACATCGTCCTCGTAGCATTTGCTACGAATTGCGTAGTAAGGTTATCTACGAGTATCGATCAATTGAAATTGCATGTTTACTCGTAGACTAGACGTTGCTGAAATAAAATAAATCCATTTGCTTGAAACATGTTATAAAGAGGCTGATTTATACACTAATATACTCGTCTCACGTTTAGCATTCATTTTGTATTGATTTATTATATACTGCAAAAATAATAATTTCATCATTGTTATATGTTTTCACATAACACCTTATGCCCTGGCTTATGCTGAGTGAGTCCGTTTAGTCTAGACGTCGTAGCACGCCACATATTTATTAATCATAAGTTTTTAGTAAAATTGTATATATATGGTTTATTTCTCACATTAATTAGTTGTAATATGCGATGTTTAGATTTAATAAATGCCTTCTTCTTTCTTTCTATGCAACAAATCGTTTGAAATCATAGTGTTATTTCATCATCATCAGCTCATAACACGTCCCACCGAGAGGCTCGAGCCTACTCGTGGCGAGTTTATAGGCCTTAGTCATCCACGCGGGCCCAGTGCGGTTTTGTGTCAGAAGTCCAACGACTTATCACACAAAACTTGTGAATCACTTCGCAGGCGTGCGCAGGTTTCCTCACGATATTTTCCTTCACCGTAAGAGATTTTTTATTAACATTAAAATCAGCTCTGTTCTTCAAAAGTCAACATGCCTAGGGAATAATAAATTATATGATAGAATAAAATAAAAGATTATTAGTTTGTACAGTATTTTAAAAAACATTTAGCCACATTAATGTTAATATATTCAATTTTATAGTATGATATAATCAATTTTGTAATTATCCTGACATTACCTAATTTGAATATTAGAAACGTTAACAATACAAGACACTAATTGTGTGAAGTGTTAATGCTTCCTTAATAACAGAGGCGTAAAGCAGATATGCCAGTCACGTGCAATACATATAACTCGGGCACTAATTATAATTATCTGCGAGTTAATTACTGCATGAGAACAATTACGCTGTGATCATCAAGCCGCTTAGGCATGTACATTACATGCTACATCCACAGTGGCGTGCACTCCATATATGCAAATAAGCAGGGCATATCCTGCGCGTCCAGACAACCCGGAAAATCGCCAACAAATTAAATGATTCCCATTTATTTCTATTTGGCAAAAATGTAAATTATTTTTGTTTTAGCGATCAGAGTCACTCACTTTGCATACCCTACTCATAATCTCTGTGCACGCCACTGTACATCAATAGATATCCGCGAAGCACTGTATCTAGATTGTAGCTAGTATGCACTGTTAATGGAAGTGGTTTAAGATAATGTATTAACGCTTGTCGATGATTGATTAATATTACTTTGAACCGTTTTCGTATTTATTAGTTAACGTTTAAGGTAATGAAGAAAGAAAATCGGAGAGATTAGTTGAAGTTGTATTTATGGCATTATAGGACGTCAATGGAGAGCAATCAATGTTGTATTGTTGCGCAGAATTAAAAACGACTAAGCAACGTTTGTCTTTTAAATTCAGAGAATAACATAAAAGTGATTAATTCAGTGATTAGTTAATAAAAGCTTTGCAAGTGTTTGTTTCAGCTCAGAAGGATTATAACTTTTACATTCTACATAACGTTTACTGCTCATTTTGTTTTGTACCCTTAGTTCTTTATATACACTGCTTGAAATGTATGAAATGGTCCAAGATTGTTTCTTATTTTTGTTGCTTTTAAATCTCAATTTGATACCCAAACCAATTCCATGAGGGTGTGATCTTCCAATTTCAACGTTCGTAATGTAATCAATTAGATAACGTTCCCCTTTTTTCGCTGTAGATTTTTATCAGAGTAATGACATAGGTCTCTACCTCAAATTGACAATATTGGTATCGAACCAACAGGTTTTTCACCTGGGCACCGATTCTGTTAATTCGGTATTATCCACCATCCGCAATAAAATACCAAATTATTTGTATAAAAGCGCACCTTAATTTATATGTCGTTTCATTGATCACTTTTGTTTATTTGCAATATTGTATTTTTAAATACACTGAAACCAATAAATATAAGAACAATTGATGATAGTGAGCAATGACGTCACATATCAATAATCTCATACAAATATATGGAAACGTTCCTTTTTGACAGTTCATTAAAAGAGCGTCAACGATTAGTGGTGTACAAATACCCCATTTTGAAATGCGTCAATTCTTTCTTCATGTCTCAATAGTATAGAAACCATTATGTCAACTGTCTGACGAACGTTAAAAAGTAGTAGAATACCAATTTAGAATTTCTACCAACAATTGAGGCACAATAAATAGTCCTTTCCTTGAGATGTCATTAAAAAACATAATCGTAATATCAATATAAAAAAAAAACAAAAAATGCAATAATAGAATGTGCATTTCATAATGGATTTGGGGCCCTGAAATAATACCAGTATTTTGACGACCCATCTGCTGTAATGATTATAACGCCTACTACACCAAGGGTTCCGGGTTCGATCCCCGGGCAGTAAAGACATTTGTGTACACAAACATGTCTGTTTATATTGGTCTGGGGGTTGTATGCATTTACAAAAAAAAATGTATTTAAGTATGTTCATCAGTTGTTTATTACCCCGAGATATAAGTTTCACGCTTAATTTGGAGCTAGATTGCGTACTGTGAATGTCAGTGGACATTTATTTTTTTATTTGCTTCATACCTATTAGTAGAAGGGAAATTTTTGACGTAATATGAACGGCATGACCAGACCTCGACCCACCCTACTTTCGTTATTTTTTTAATTGAACATTATATTTGGTTCATTAGACTTCTGGTCTGTACACTAAATAACGTTTTGGTGGTCTTTAACTTCACCGGGCATTTGACGAGCGCTGATGGCTCCAAACTTTATGTTGTAATAGTTATCATATTTCATAGAAAAAGGTCTAGCTTCCTAACAGACATCTCTTCTGATGATGGCCACTGGAACAAATTTACTGACAAAAAAGAGACACCTAACATTTGTTGTCTCGGGTCTCGGGCGCAGTGCGTCGACGATGGAGAATAATTACGATTTATCAGTTGTTGGTCTCTATCAATACCACTGTGTCATGGTCAGGTGTATAACTTACCATCAGGTGAGAGTTCCAACCGTCCTGTACCACCACCACTTTGTTACATCAAAAAACATACACAAACTAGACAATAATATTATATTAAACGTAGGTATTATTTATTTTAATAATAGGATAAATTATTCATTTTAATAAGAACCTATTCATATACACTGTGCATAAAATGTGTTACTGTTTATATTTGAAACACTCATTATTCTCATACACAAGAGTGACTGTATTTATTTATTCATTGGTACATTCATTCCTTGTCGTTGGATGTCCAATTTGAATAAATACATGCAAATGTACACAACATTTGCATGAATTGGATGAATGCGTATGATATGTGGCAAACGTCTATTAAAATTATAATTGTACTGTCATATTAAATGGCAGATGGCCGATGTTGGGTCGCGAGATATTCGGATTGTATTACAGTAATGTGAGCTGTACTGTGATTTGCATAATTTTGAGATTTGATTATGAAATGATAAGATATTACGGGTAATGTATATATGTATGTTTATCCATTGTTTAGTACCCATAATACAGGCTTAACGCTTAACTTGGGACTAGATGGCGCTGTGTGAATGTCAGTAGATATTTATTTATTATTTATATTTATACTGTTTATATGTATGTATGTTTATGAAAATATTATTTATTATGTTTAATGTATTTTATTATTTTTATATAACTTAGATTCTAACTTTTGCACAGCCCAATTAATCATTATTAAGAAATTATCCTCTTCTGAAGGTTGTCTGGAAGAAATTGCTCTTTGGTAATAAGACCGCCTTATTTGTACACCTTTTGTTCTGTCTATGTTTTCCCTTGTTGTGTGCTTTATGTGCAATAAAAGTTTATTATTATTACGGTTGTATCAATGTAATAGTATTTTTATTTCTGACTCAAATATATTCATCATCAGCTCAATAACGTCTCCACCGCCTTAGTCGTCCACGCGGGCCCAGTGCGAATTGGCCGACTTCACGCACACCTTTGATATTAGTATTATTACTTATTAAATACACATCAATTCAGGCTTACTATTATATCAAAAACAAACGTAAAATGAAGAGGAAAAGCCAAACGTACCCTTCGATACCAAAGTCATACAAAGCTTTGTTCTATCGAAGGACCGTTCCAATCGATTTTTCAACTACCGTTATTTACTTTTTTCTCACGGATTCCTTATAATTACCAGCTAAATTGGTTTCTTTGATGCACAAAGGAGAGGTCGAAGCGGCTTCGGGTGGCTCGAGTTAATTGAAACATAACCCTGGATGCCCCTGCGAACAGATTACATCGGCTAGATTGATAGTAAACTCCTATCGGATTAAGCCTGGAAGTTTTGACCTTTCGAATGTCAAGTTCATGATATAAGATACATAGGTATAAGACGATCCGTGTGTAATGGTTAAGACATTGAGAACTTTAGTGTGCTAAATTACGACCACTGACATCCGAATATACAATTAGACTGGACAAGCGGCCAAGTTTATAGGCAGTCCCAGTGTCGCAATTTCTTTTCGGTTCTTACCTGTGAAAAGTTATTATATTTCTTGGTAAATTTACTGATTCAGGCGATGATGGCATGTTACAATTGCACAGGATGGCATTTTGGAAAAAAACGGTAATTTCTTCTAATATTCGTGCGTCTTGACTGTCTCACAGAGCTTAAACTGGCAGCCAGTGTATGCTCGTTGAGCTTACATTTGTCGCAGTTTAAACGCGGCTTGCCCCATCTCCTGTATTGGGAAATCTGTGATTACGACCTATTTGGTGTAGCGGTTGAGACGTGGACTACAACACTAACATCAAACAGACATGTTCATTGGCACAAACATTTGTGTCAATGAACATGTCTGTTTGATTTGATGTTTTCTTTGTATAACATGTATGTATTTACAAAAAAATATATAGGTATAAGTATATTTAGTACCCGTTATACAAGCTTCACGCTTAACTTGGGACTAGATGGCGCTGTGTGAAAATCAGTTGATATTTATTCAAATTAGGAAAATAAAGACAGGAACTGTTATCAATTCCCACTGACACTGCATTTGTCATGGTCAGGCGTATCACTTACCACCGGGTACACGAACTGACCGCCCCATTTACCTTATGACACAAAAGTAAATTTATTTTCTAAGAAATTTAAGGTACTTAAAGTTTAGTTCAAGCTGTCCTTCCAACTTAGACCCCGATCACTCAAATAATTTACAACCCCTAACTACAGTAAATCCATCGAAATTCAAACCTTATCGCAATGCAGTACGGAATAGTATAGAAGGGCCGATAATCCAATTTCACGGTATGCACATGTTATACTGCCAATAGAAAACCTGCCCTTTGCCCTCGTCTTTGTCCACGTGATACAAATGAGATGCAAATTACCTCGTCCAATTATTTTTACAGGGGTCCGAATTATTTCAACATATGTATAATCTATACTTATAAAGTTGAAGAGTTTGTTTGAACGCGCTAATCTCAGGAACTACTGGTTTGATTTGAAAAATTCTTTCAGTGTTAAAAAGCTTATTCATCGAGGAAGGCATAGGTATTATATCATCACGCTACAAGCAATAGGAGTGGAAATTTTTCATACTTGGAGCTTCCGCTGCGTACGCTGTAAACGGTTAAACGATTAAACGGTTAAAGTATTGTTTCCGTTTTAAGTGTCTACAAAAAAGTCCGCGACAGCATATATCTATCTTTGAAGGTTAGCTCCCTATAATATATTTTTGCTCAAAAAATTTCTTAAATAATTTATCATCAGAAGATGTTTTCATAAATATGATAAGTATCCTGATCCAAATAAATACTTTAATTATCACTAGTATTTTTTCTAAACAAAATTGCTCTCTACATCATTCAACTTCATTTAATAACTTACGAGATATCGCAGTTTTAACTCACCTATATATACGAAGTAGCGGGTTAAAGAGAGCGTTAGGCCAAAGAATCTATTCCACGCGGACGAAGTCGCACGTAAAAGCTAGTTTCTACATAAATCCATATTATATATTATATTGTAACGGATTCCGGTCAAAGTCTTGATGTAGTGCCATTATCATCATCAGCCTTTTACGGCCCACCGCAGGACACTGGCCTTCCCGCACAGCTTACCTATGGGGAGATTGAGCCGCAACCACCACGCGGGCCAATTCGGATTGGTATCGACTACTACCATCCTAAGAAAGTAGCCGGGACCGACGGCTTAGCGTCACGCAATCATCTTACTTTTCGGATAATCAGGTGATTCAGTCTGCAATGTCATAAACAAAGTAGGAAAATAATAAATATCCACTGACATTCACACAGCGCCATCTAGCCCCAAGTTAAGCGTGAAGCCTGTATTATGGGTATAAACAACGGATAAACTACTTATATATACATTTTTTTTGTAAATACATATTATACATAGAAAACACAC
>PQWD01006889.1:32411-204239 GCA_019425675.1 Leucinodes orbonalis | reverse complement strand
ATCGCCCTCATCTGCACCTTTAAATGAAATGGTACGACAAAACAGTGTTCACAATTAAGTGTCACGGAGGGAAAAATACGGAGTATTTTCCGATAGGCACGAATGTTTTATACAAACAATATACGCAAAATAAGTATAATTGGAACAGAGGAACTGTTATTAAACGTTTGGGTAAAGTTATATATTTGGTTAAGGATGAAACACGTTAGAGAATTCAAAAAGCATAAAATCAATTAGTAAAGTATCAAGGAACCTTTTGTACCGTGATAACATTGGGATGGGGAATAGGTTGCGAAGTGATGTCTAGAAGCGATCCCTTTACTTCTGGGGGAGGAACACGAGAGATCAGAACGTGACCTTGATTCACCATCATGCGAAGACGGACGAGTCCCCGCCGCGTGACTCACCCACGTGCATTCAACAGCGCGACCCCACTACGTCACGGTACAATCTACGCGACCAACCTAAAGTTGATTACAGAGATTCTTTTAAATATTGTTAGTTTTAAGGACTAGTTAACTGGGGGAGGAATGTTATGTATGGGTACCACATTTAATATGAGAATTATGCGTGTGGCTGCGTCCACGCCAACGGCAGTTGTTAATAAACGAGTGTGCAAATAGCTAGCGTTTGTCTCACATCGATTCCCGCATATACAATAAGTAGTCTAAGATTAGGCTATTTATAAGTTACATCTTACGACAGGATATTAATAATTCTGGTGTGTAGTTTTTTTTATATACGTTATAAACGGTGAACCCTATTTTCATATAAAGCTTTAGTAGGTGCCTAAGTAAATAAAAAATATTTTATTTTATGTTACTTGCTGCTGCAGAATCCTCCACGTGCGAGTCCGACTCGCGTTTGACCAATTTTTAGACTACAATCAGAAATCAATACACCACAACGAATCAAACACAAGTAGTAATGTAGCTCAATCTACGATAAGCAATCAATCATCCAAAGTTACATTTAATACAAATTCAAGCAAAACAATAACACGAAACGCGAACAATCTCCGACTCCATATTCCAGTCATCGATTCATTTCCTTCTAATCTATGTCGAGCAACAGTCTTCTTGTCACATAAATTATTCCCTTCCATCGGTTTTGTAAGAATCTGAAAAGGATGGAAGAGATCTTCGCCGCACGCGTCGCCCTCGCCCGAAGCCAAGATAACAGTCAACCAAATCAGACCTACGTGTCTTAAATCTAAAAAAATAAGGTTCAGTGTTCAACAAGTTCTACCGGCACTGTACAGTCACGTTATTAAACGCTACCTGAATAATTCATATCAAGGGTACATCCGAAAACTGGTGAGAACAAATCTAACTGTATCACGGAAAGGAAAAAGTCCAATTTACCTCGTCAGCTTGCAAACTGTCTTTTCGATCCTTCGGAGATTTGGAAATCAAAGGAGTTAAAAGCTAAAAGAGAATCTTAACTATGTTTACTATTGACGTTTTGTGGCGAAAAAATACTTTGAAACCTTTTGTCGGCGCTCGGAATGGCTACTTGTTATTCATACTAACTTGAGAATGTGCAAATGTCATTTGTCAATAGGTTTTATTACTGGCAGAATACCGATTTCGAGTACGGCGTAAGTCGTTTACGTTTACCAAAGGATTTTAAAGTAAAGCTAACAGAGAGAGAGAGAGAGTATTTATGATGTTATTTATTCCCTATTTTATATTATTCAACCCCCTACTTTACCTAATGTAAATATTTAGTTATTTTAATTCTGACTGTTATCCCATTCCCCCTTTAACCAATTCTTTTGCCCCATGCGCGGAGCACTAACATAATATTATAATAATTAAATTACAAAATAATCTTAAACTAAAAAGAGTACGGGCCATGAGTCTGTAGATGTAATTTTATTAATAAAAAGAAAAGTAAAGCTCACAAGCCAGACAATAGTCACAGCGTTGATATTAAACTAAATTTAAATACAATTAAATTTGATTTGACGACCCATTTGGTGTAGCGGTTGAGAAGTCGACTGCAACAACAAGGGTTCCGGATTCGATCCCCGAGCAGTACTAACATTTGTGTGCATGAACATGTCTGTTTGTAATGGTCTGGGTGTTTCTACGTATACATATGTATGTATTTACAAATAAAATGTATATAAGTATGTTTATCCGTTGTTTATACTCATAATACCGGCTTCACGCTTAACTTGGGGCTAGATGGCGCTGTATGAATGTCAGTGAATATTTATTTACTAAAAGCAAAGGAAAACACCGAACTATTTTGTTCTAAGAAATACTAGTATATTTATATCCAACGTGAGCAGATCTACAAAACATCGGTATATCTCGCTGTATATTTGCGAAATAGGCAACTAATATTATGTTCTATTAATCTAACGTCAAACGCAAAAGCCACTGTCAATTGGCAAAGATAAAGGAACCATTCAAACCTGACATGATCGCTTAAATTGTAGGACAGCCAACATTTAAATTGAATATTAATGAAAATTGATTGTCTCAACTTGGTACCAAAGCTGTGTTATATTAAACAAAGAGTTTATTCTCAAAATGTGTCAACAAACAGGGCTTTAATTCTACTAATATACTTGACATTAGGACACTTCCATCCAACTGTACATTAGGTAAACCGGTACAACTTTTACTAGTTGGTAGACTCAGTACTGAGCCGTTTAGGTAGGTACCACCGCAGTACTAGATTTTTTGCACTTATGTGTTTTGGGATGAGGGCACTATAGCTCGTAAATTTACCGGGTATAATTTACCTAACATCTGTCTTGGGTAATGGACGCGGAGCAGTGTTGATGAAAAATATTTACTATCTACTGTTATTAATTTTCTTCAACCCTGCTCCTGTCATGGTCAGGCGTATCACTTACCACCAGGTGAGCGCACTGACCGTCCCGTTGATTTATGACATAAAAAACAACTTATGCACATAACATTAGGTTTATAATGGTTGTTAATATATTAAATTGAATTGTCTTACCAATGGGGAATGGTGTTACCAATAAAAAACCTACCAAAATATAATAGAATGAGTCTAATATTCTTCACATTTTTCTATTGATACACAAATACGATCCTATTACCGCATTTTAAAATTAGCGGAATCAAGGCCCTGGCCCATCGGAACAAACAACTGACAAAAGAGAGCAACCCTTTGTCTGTGGAAAGCTGCAGAAAATCGATTTCCCCTCATTTAATAATATTTCTATAAGAAAATCACCCTTTGCCCGATCGGAGCTTTAAATCTTTTGTCCGCGGAGACATTGGGCTGAGAAGTTTTGATAATTAAATTTTTATATCCTTTGTAACATGAAATGGACTTTAAATACTTTCTTGAAATTTGATGGAAGATCTGGAATTCTAAAATATTATTTTAAGATTCACGGGTTCTATTTTAAGTATCATTTGACGACAGATATGGTGCTCACGCAGATTTTACTTGGCTTCGCTATAAGAGGGAAGGTCCAATCCCCGTGTAGTTTTCTATGTACTTACATACACTTTTTATTACACGCATTAAAAAAAGTAAGTATAAATGTTGTTAAGTTCTCTTATGGTTCAAAGCATTTTTGCGATGAGAATTCTCAGGAATGTTGAATACATTACATATTTGAAATTCCAAACTACCCCATAGGTCAGTGAAACTACCAAAAAGTATTGAGCACGAATATTAAATAGGTAGAACTATTGAATTTCCAAGTAACTAAGCCACCATGTTTTTGAAATTTACGTTGGAATTATGCACAAAATTTTAATTAAAAGCAAATAGTGGGCTTTCCAACATATTGTTAAACATACGGCCAAGCTATACTAATAAGGCATGAACCAAGGTATTAAAAGGCATTATTTCGTAACCATTTTCGGGTAGTTGCGCCGAAGGAGCCGTCGGCATGCACCGAAATCATTATATATTAAAGTTAACAAACGCTTTAAAAGCTCCACGAAAACATTTTCCCGGTAAAAGTGATTTACAGTGCCATAATAAATTAACGAAAGAGATACATTAACACTTCCGCGGAACAATAAAACCGGGTAAACAAGGTCTTCAAAGGGCTGTACGTTGTTGTGATTAAAAATTAACATTCTGAAAGGTTGTTTTAATTCATTATTAAAATTTCGGTAGGCGCTCAGTGGCCGGGCAAAACAAGCATTAATACCGCAAATAATGAATTATCTCGCGAGTGTGCTGGCTGGTATTGTTTTATTATGTACCACCCCAAAGCTTTGTCCCTAATTCTTCGGCGCTGAATCTTTTCTAACTCCGTTGAATTATGGTGTTTGAAAGTAATTACTGAGGGAAAGCGACACTTGGATGAAAGGGCAAATTGCCGTTTTTTCAGCGTTTAGCCCTTGCGGTACGCCAACATTTTTAGGTCGTTAATTAATTTGTCAATGTTGTGTAAGGACCTTAGATGACTAAAGCCTATTATTCCATGTAAAAACTCAGTAGCTTAATTTTTTTTTCAAATATATAGAGTCAAGGAAATACAAACCATAATTTATACGACATTATGGTTATACAATATGGGTACAATATTATACGATTTGGGTAAGATATGGGGATAATTTATCTGTCCTTGAATATAAACTTGTGCCGGTTACTTCCACCTGTCTTAAGCTAAAGCTTTCGTATCGTGTGACTTGAAGGTCGTCCATCTTTATTGTTTTGCTTCATATATCATCGATAGCCTTCGAGCGGCTAGACAAAAAAATGATACAATAGTAAAGTTTCCTCAACTGTTTAATATTTTAATCTAGACTTATAAACGAATGCAACCATACTTGAAGGTTTATAAAATTGGTGTCATTACAGCAATTTTCATTAGAATATCATGTTATTAAAAGTTGCGAAACATAAACCCTTATATAAATACAGTCTAACGTGTCTCGAAGTTTTCAAACTTCCTTAAATATTGCAGATTTATGCAAAACGGTAACGCGGTCTTGGGTTTTTTATTGTCGCATAAAAACTTAATTCAAGTCTGTGTAACTTGGCTCACCCTTCTGCAGTGCGCCGTAATAATTATTATACGTGAACATTTTGAGAATGTACAAGTTCAAATATTTATGTAAATTGATTGTAGCTTGCTACAATAAATAGAAAATAATAAATACAAGTCACTTCTACAAATCGCACAGCGTCATCTAGCCCAAACCAAGCATTAAGCCCGTAATATGGATACTAAACAACGGATAAATATACTTGTATACTTATTTTGTGTAAATACATACATATTATACATAACAAACACCAGACATGTTCATGCACACAAATGTCAGAGCCGACGGCTCAACCATTACACCAAATGGGTCGTCAAACATTATTATATATACATAATAATGTCTTGATTAAAGCGACTTCAACTTCAATTTCTTCAGCTGAAAACTATACTCGTAGCCAAGTAAAATCAAAAATACTTCATTAAAGAGTTTGTACGGTAACATACATAAGAACACCCAGACTAATATACAGAGAGATGTTCAATTTTTTGTACTGCCTGGGTAACGAACCCGGAATCTTTGTTGTTACCGAATTTTCAACCATAATTAAATATGGGTCGTCTGTTTTGTTCATAATATGATCACCATGATGGTCAAAAGCGTATTGAAAAAAAAGGTCGCCAAACCTACGTCCGTTGATCAGCAGAATGCACTACGGCAGGTAAGAGTCGTTATTTCATCTCATAAAAAAATGGCGAACTGCAGACATATTGTAGCATTTATATTTACATCTACGTTTAGTCCATTCAGTACTACAATAGTTCCACCAACAATACGCAGTGCAACGACCCGACACTGCTTGTTAAATCAAAAAAGTTCCAATAAAAAGACTATGTACTCCGATCGTAGGAACTCATCGCCATGTTGGCAACGAGGAATATTAATATTGAAATGAAAGAGAGTTGCTATTATAGGATCGAGCGACAAGTTTTCGAATGCGATACTTTCGCATGTTTACCTAAGGCTATATTTTTACGAGCGATTTAGCTAATGAAAATGAGAACCATAAACAGTTGCTTGTGGCTCACATATAACTATTGAAATTATTACTTAACATCGCATGTAACGTCCTACGAAAAAGGACAAACCACAATGACAAACGAAGAAAATAAGGTAAAAGTTATGTATATAAATTTCAAGACTAGTAGTTGAGACAATAGCAGGCTAAAAATTAGAGAAAATTCACACAACCGACAGTAATCTGTACTGCAAACGTTACAAAGGCTACCACATTTCAAATTAAAACAATATTTTATTACTTAGTTATTTATCGTATTAATATTGTGTGACTTATTTTAGAATTTTATATAAATTAATGTCATTTAACTACCAGACCACCACTGAGTTACGTATTATTTGATGAATTTTACCTTTAAGAGTTTTCAGGCTAAGACTTTTGTGCTAACCACTCATAAAACTTAATAGTAGAAGTTGGAAGTACCAAGAGTATATAATCTGGAGATTATACGTTTGGTGCAAAAAAATATTTCTAAAAATACTCATGTCTGGCGCTGCTTTTGTAACCTAGGACTCAAATGAACCCTAGTTACCCTGCAAGTAATTATCGCCCACTCAGTGCGGAGAGCGATTTCCAGAATCGCCCCCTAAGGCACGCTCCCCACTTGTTAGGGATTAAGGTATCCTTTTGTGGAAAATATTGCAGAGTGTACGTTTAATCTAAACCGGCCCTACGCTCCGCTTGGTTTTTTGTTAGGAAAATTTTTATTTTTATTCAAGATAATCTGCCGGCAATTTTGGCGATCGCTAGCATTGTACAGGGGTCGGCAACTGTTCAGACTGGTATGGGTAATGAGAAGGTTGCGGTTGGTTTGATTTTAAAAGACCGTTTTTATTACTGGGTTCGGTGCTGCTGATTGTCAGGGGTTATCAACAGGGCAGACATAAAAAATTTAAGTATCTACCTTTAAGTATGTAAGCTGCGGGTGGTCGCTGGATGCAGATAGCTACTGATTAGTAGAAGTTGAAGCCAAAGACGGCCTTTAGCAGTGAAAATGATTAGGCTTATATGGTCATAATCAGAATTATCAATTCTATATATATATATATATATATATATCGCAACAGTTGTTTATGTAATCTAAAAAATTGATGAAGTCATATAGCACTTAATCTCTCTCTCTCTCTAGACTGTGGATTATTCATGGCGGATTTTATAAGGGATGTGATCAAAACTAATGATTCAAATGATTAATAGTTGAATGGTTAGAATACTGCTTATATAGCAGATTTTACGTTTAGATAAGATTCTCCGGCAATCTTCAAGGCTCATTAACCTTGTGGCGTATTTATACAAAAGTCTGATAAGGTTGTAGGTTGGATATTAAAATACTTCTTTATGACGTTATGTAACTTTGCTATAGCAATTTCATTGTTGCCGCTGTAACCGTAGCAAGCGGTCATTTTGTACCCAAGGTACTTAAGTTTTGTAAGGAATCACTGCAGTTATGCAGATGTCGCTTGAGTGGCGAGCTTAAAATTAATTAAAACAAACTTTTAGTGTTTGTATCTACTCATGGCAGATGTAGTCTTCGTGAATTGTCCTTACAATGTAAGTATGATGAGATTACATTGCGAAATGTAAGCCCGAGTTTTGTATAGGTATTTTAACGTAATATTTCCCGTATAATCGCTCAACTGTAAAATTTAAACACTATTGTCTAATGTAAGATCTATTGTCATACGTCACATGGAGATACTGTAACAGACAAGATATGTAACAGACAAGATAATAAAGAACCCAAGACTTAACTTTTGCCATCATATTATTAAGTCTAAGATTGGTTCATGGTCGTAGGTGACATTAACCATCAACCTACGGGTAAACATTAAAAACGTATTAATTGCAATTTTTTTTAAAATAAAATATTATTAATAATATAATATTTTTACTAGTACAAGATAATACGACTTATAATTCAGCAAATGAAAGTTTTTTTTCGGTTATTTGATTCACACATCTTTATAAGAAATATTTCACGTAATAAGTTCAGTCCAATGACAATCATAAAAAAGGTTTGCAATCTCTGCGCCTGACGAACACCTCGCCGTGAAACCCTTAATGAGATAATAAAGATTCAAGTAGAGTACTTTAAGTCAGTCTTTAGTATATATTGAAGTGCGCATTGTCTTATTTATATTTAGTATCTATAGATAGTGTCTCAGAATAGGGTATAGAGAGGGTATCAGCCACGTATGTGAGTTATATAACTGGTGATTTTTATCATTATCATTACAGCCTTCTTCGTCACCTGCTGAGCAAAGGCACACTAATGATTTCCATGCGGACTGAACACGTCGGCATCCATCTAATACCCGCCACCTTAAACAGGGTAGCGCTCTATCTGGTTGGGGGTCCGACTAGGCTTATTCAAACCTTTTAAGTTATGAGACAAGTCAGTTTTTTTAATTGATCCTTCGACAATTATCACAACCACGTATGGCCAAAGATTCACGATGAGTCTTATTAAGTGGGTACCGTACCTTAGCGAACTTTCCTACAGTAGAAATCATTATTTCCCAAATTCGAACAAGCAGTCATATAACGTGGAAGCTTACACCGACGAAAGTACGTACAGACATACGTCTATTGACGCAACGCTGTCAAGCGTACCTGTCCCATGATAAGACGTAAGGGTTGTCAATTATGAGTTTTGGGTAAAATAAATTGTAATAGTAGGGAAAGTTGTATTAAGACTTTGAGAAAGATACTTTGGGCCGCGTGGTGGGTTACATGGGTCCATAGCCAAGTTTGGGAATGCATGTGCCCTTCAGTTGGTCTATTAAGACTAACTAATAAAAAAAATACATTAAATTCTTTCTCCCATAATTTTTCGTACGCATTTCCGGACTTTAAACGATATACACTTTAAAAGGTAAACTATAATTTATTTTGATACTAAAACTTTAAAATATTGGTGCCAAAATTAGTCTATAAAACTAAGTCATCAGTATGACGATATCATACTATAATATTCAGTCTTGCTACTTGAAAACGCTAAGCGTACTTTATATATATTTGCAGGTTATAAAAATAATTAGCATCAAAATAAAACCACGACACGAAATTAAAATATGTATTTTTTCTTACAGTGACAACCCTACATAGCAATCTAGGCGCGGAGCAGGGCCGTGAGGCGTGTAAGCCTTGTACATACATCCACATATAGGTACACTATGCGGTTTCATACTATAAGCTTATTAAAGACGCAAACTTGAATAGTTCGATGTGGTATCACCGGTTGCTGTGCATCGTAAAATATTCTGACTTATCCCCTTTAAGAGGGCATAGTCAAATTATATGCGGCCAAGTTTGACTTACGCCATAAAAGGCTCATAAGCTAAGGTGACGACAGCTTAGAATAAATTATCACTGGCGTATTATATTATAAATAAATTTTTACTTACATATTTTATCATGGATTATGAATATTATGATCTATCTACAAGTACTTGAATATTTTGTCTTTGTTTTAATTATTGTCAAGATTTTACTGAAACATTTTATATTGAAATATTTTCAAAGTAAAATAATGCAATTTCAATATCTTTAAAATATCAAAATCTCTTTACTTTACGTTGATGATACCTGTTACAAATAAATAACAGGTACTTTTGCTTTGTGCATTTTTTCTATATTCAAGTGTTCAGTGCTCAACTGTACTAAAATAAAAATATAATTTCATATTTTGCGTACGTCTCAATAAGCTGGTCGAAGTTGAAAGCACTATATTAAATAATATTCACGCTTAATATTAGAAGCTATACATACACAGTAGGTTCTAAAAGCTATTCCTATACGAGTACACAGCAGGTTCAACCAGGTATAATTCCCGTTATACAGATAAAAAACACAAATGTCCCAACCCTAGCAAAACAATACAAGGCCACGCAGGGTCTGCTAATGGTCGTTATCAGCGATTCTGCTCTTGTCACAGTTGCACAATTGTACAATAGGTGCCCTGAACGGGTCTTGAACTTGTACTGTCCAATTCAATGCTTTTCAGCAACACCTTGGTGTCGCTAGTGTAGCATCGTATTGTTAAGCTTTGATTATTCCGGCTCATTATCAAGGTGCGCAGTCGAGAGTTGTTTTAGAATTGTATTGAAGTTAGGGATTAGTAAGATAAGATCAGACAGAATGTTAAAAAATTAAGCGATTTAATAAAAAAAATCTAAAGTGATGAGTGATGCTCAATAGTCATAGCTATGCTGTACGTGAATGCCTGTGTGACATGCAGTGGGACGTAATAGGCGGATAATGATGCGAGTGCTTTAATTGCTTTTTATCAACATTTTACATAAACACCAATCTAGCTACTCGTAGTATAGTCTAGTTAGCAATGTAATGAAACAGTTTAATTTAATAGTTTAGTTACCAAGTCATCACAACTTAAACACAAAATCCATTCATGAGAACTAGTTAAAACTAGTTCAATTTTAAAAAGCTCTGAAAGCGAAACAGAAAAATAATAAAAATTGACCAATTCACTTCACTTATGAAATTTTACAAATCTCCAAAACTAGAGATTCAGTACCTAGCATAGTTATTATTGTTCTTTATATTTAAACGAATCTTCGGTCACCTGTGACGTCGACTAACCTTTTGGAAATCTCTTTGAAAAGCCTCAAAGCACTAGGACCCCACGGACCAAGGGTCTCGACACCGAACGGAACAAAATCATATTCGGAGCCCAGACCCCTGTATTTGAAGATCTGGCAGCTACCTTGGTCAAAGAATCAGTCTGGCAATCCAAAGGGGTAACGCTGCCAGTATTTTCGGAACTTTGCCGAAAGGGACTTCTTTTAATTATATTTTTTAGTTTTAATTTTTTTTTTTAAGTGTTTAGGGTGTAATATATTTTATAACATATTTAAACGAATAGTTGCATATCTGTCAAATGATCTAAAGTATCTACTGGGCGTAACCGTGAACGCGTTACAAATACACAAAGGTGTGAATTTAATGGACCTTCCCTTGAAATGCTCGCCCTAACGTGGAGTTATCTAACGTGTAAGGCATCTCGAATAGATAAGTCGTGTATGCCATTACGTAGTACGAACCGACCTAAGTTTGGTTTCCAGGTAACTGTCTGAAGGTATCGTATAACGTCCTCATTATACGTTATGGCAGTAGGCAGGATACATGGTGCGCTGAACCGATGGCCAATCGGGCGGAATGGTTCTCGAATGGCACCCACGTAACGGGAATAGAAGCGTAGCCCTGTTGAACAGCACAAGAGGAGAGATGACCTGGTAAAGATGGGGTTAGCAGATGGACGATGACTGCTCAGGATCGCCAATTGTCATATCATCGCAATTGATATCGGTTTATCGACGAGTCACAAATAACCTCTGAAACCAACCTTTTTCTTCACACAAGATCATAAGCGAGAAATACTATGAAAATATCGCAATCTTTTCCACGTCTTATATCAGTTAATATGAAGGAGCATATCAATATGATCGAGTTTCACAGGAGATTAGAGAAAAGTGTCGGGCACATTGCCAGACAGTCAACGCCTTCATACGACTCCTCATGAATAAGGTTAAGGGGTTAACCTTCCACCATTACGCATAAGAATTTTCTAGAAAACCACGCGCACTAGATAAACGATCTACGAATTTTCACATGATTTGCAATATTGATGCGACGAAATTGCTAGGGTTGTCTAGATTGGAGACGCAATCTGATTTGAGCGACTTTTTTAAATATTCCATTTCCAAGTCAAAGTCATCATCATCATCAGCTCATTAAACGTCCCCACCGAGGGGCACGAGCCTACCCGTATAGGGTGATTAGGCCTTAGTCGTCCACGCGGGCCCAGTGCGGATTGAACGACTTCACACACAACCTTCGAATCTCTTCGCAGGCGTGCATGAAGGTTTCCTCACGATGTTTTCCTTCACCGTATGAGCGTCGATAATACATATATTTTCGAAATTCGAAAATACATTGTACGTGTCGGGATTTGAACCACAGCCCTCCCGGTAGGAAGGCGACAGTCACACCACTGAGCCACCGACGCTCTAGTCAAGTAGTACTTGAAGATAAATGTGGACCAGTAGTGCATAGAGATTACTTACTCGTATATAAGGCATGTGAATGAGTGATACCAAGGCAAAAAAACTCTTCTTTTTAAATTTTGATTCGTAGTTAACAGCAGATCGTCTACCCACTTGAAAGGACAATGGTTTTACATGAAAATACAACAATATTATTGTTATTAAAAATACTCCGGTACCCTTTTCGAGACTACGGATAAATTAAATACGAGATAATTATCATAAGCAATCAGAGACTTTAAAAAACAACGTTTCCAATTATCTTCGTCTACGAAACCTGCACTTCAATTTGACCAAATGACGTCATACATATTGTAAAATTTAACAAGCACACACTACCTTTACTATCCCATCCCAAAAGGTACATTAGCACGAAGTTATTTTAATAATGCTTTTAGATTCATAGTCTATTACACTTCTGATGACACTTATGCATATTTGAGCCACTGCTAGAGTCACTCAGAAAAGGGTCAGGTTAAAATTCATTGAAGTTGGTTACATTCGCCCTGAAATAGTTTTTCTAACTTTTTTTACGACCGATTTGGAGTGATGTTTGCGATTGCGACTTCAACGCCAGTTATTGTGAGAGTTATTGTGTTCCAAAATATATACAAAAATGTTTAGTCACATCTATTTCTAGTGTAATTGTTTGCAATATTAAATGTGTAAGTATTATTTTATCTTTACCTGTTTCTCTTTTTATTTGAGTAGCGATATGTATTTATATATTTAGTAATGTTGTTAGTTTTTCTTTTAGTTGCACAAAATCCCTTTTAAACTTATTTCTTTTCTCCATCCCAAGGTTGCTGGAAGAAATTCCATGTGCGATAAGGCCGCCCATTGTACTTGTTAACAATATATATATTCTTAATGTACTTTTTTTTTGTGTAGAGTGCAATAAAGAATGTAAATAAATAATATATTAAGTGATCACAATAATATGACATTTAAAACAACCTTTATTTTATACAAAGATGCCTTATATATAAACTAGCTGACCCGACAGACTTCGTCCTGTCAGAAAAATTTGTAATGTGGCAGTGTTTGTTCCTACCTTTTTTATATTTTTTGCAAAAATATCCTGAACAGAACCTGGTAATAATTCGGTGTGAATTAAAAATAATTAAATAAAACACTATAAGCATTTAAAAGTAATAATAATGAACTTTATATAATAATAGCAATAAAGCTCAAATTGATTCTATTTACTTTCTAGTTAGTTAGAAACGTTTGTATGTGAAAAAGAAAAGGCTATTTTTAGGGTTTCCGGCTATTATTTGATTTTTTTCTCCGCCGTAAGAACCATCCTTGGACTTCAACGAACATTTAAAAAAAAGAATTGGCCAAATTGGTCCAGTTTGAGTTATGCGCTTACCAACACATTTTGCGATTCATTTTTATATTATAGATAAATTCCCAATTCAAAACGCAAATTTTTGCACTGTCTCCGCTAAAACATTAATAACAGAGTTGCGTGGGAATCGGAAATAACTGTTTGCATTAGGAATTTCGTATCTACGAACGCTTGATAGGTTTCCCGTGTTCCGTGTAGTTTGTGGTTTGTAAAAACTAACAGGCTTTTCGGCTTTCGGCGAGATGACTTGGATACGGATTATTATGACTTGGGATTATTGGTTCGAATATTTGCTTGGATAGTTTGATGTTAGATTTGACTAGTATCAGTGTCAACAGATGTTGCTTTTAGACTATGTTTGAGGATTTAAACAAACTGGTTTAAAATATTCCTTGAGGAGATGGATAATAGTACAACGACTGTGTATAATTATTTAAAGTCAGGACAATATATTAATTAAAAATTATAATCATTTTATTTTCATATAAAAAATTGATGCGTTTCTCTATAAACATTTTCCCTTATTTTAAACAATGTTTAAGTTTTCTAAATATAAACTTACAATTTTCCGTCATGCAATAACATATTTTTATATGATTTAGAGAAAATAAAAAAATAAAGTCCATAATCTACTCACATCAAAGGGAATAAAAGCTATTTCCAATAAATGTATAGTTACAGATCACCGTTCTTTGTCAGTAATACCACCGGACATAGTGATTTTGGGCTAAAATGGCGTATAGCGAACTTAGCTTCGTTACTGGTCCCTTTGTGCAACCTTCCGTTTCCTGGGGTACTGCGAACTGCCGAAAAAGTGCCAACAATAGAGACGGGGAAGTAGCCGTGATCCAGCGACCTTTTATACGAGTTTCGCGAAGAGGCGTGTAATGTTTATTGTATGGAATCTACTAATGAAGGGCAGACCTTTTTGGTGACTTTCTTTGGTATTGGTATCTTTTTGAAGTTAAATGTAAAGTATTGGGTCAATCAATCTTCTTATTATAGATATCACTATGTATGAACAATCGGTCTAGCCATAGACTTTTTGAACAGACTTCATTGTCTCTGTCTTTGTCCATCTGGTATGATGATGATATGTATCGACATATTAGGTAGTCGAACCTATAAAAATGACCGAGACTTCTCGAGTTCAAAATTTAGGATAATTGACACAAACAGGTATCGTATCATGCGTTGTAGCGACAGACAAACAGAGAACCTCCTTGTCGTGGACACTTATTAATATTTGGAAATGTCATAGTATACAGATTAAAATGAGTTAGTAGCATTGTATTGCTCACAAGCACACAAAAAAAGATAACATTTACAAAACTGGGGACAAAGGCGGCCTTATCGCTGCAAGCGATCTTTTCCAGGCAACCTTTGGGTACGAAATACAAAGGTAAATTTATGTTATTTTATTCTTTTTTCAAAACAGTCTCACATTAACAGCTGGTGTTCTCTTTTTATATTTTCGCATTGACTTTCGAAATGATGAGCGTTATTTAGAACCTGGATTATTTCCGAGTTCAACGACCTATCTAGAAAGCTAGTAAATAATATAGTAAGTACAGCACTCACAGATGAAATCTATTCAAACGACGACACAAAAGTTAACCATACATGTGAATAGCGTTTATTTGCAATCATGTTGTATACCAACATTGAGCTCACATTTGAATCAGAATACTGGAAAAGGAATCACAATTTACAATTCCCGATACAATATTTCTGGAATATTATTATGAATTCGCGTCTCCTCAAAGATTATGTTTACAAAAGTTCTCGGGCGACCCCCGTAAGGGCGGGCGGGTTAGGAGGGGGTGTATTGGCGTAAATGATTTCCGTCACGGATTGCATTTGTTATATTAACGGTGGCTGAATTTGTATCAGTTACGAAAAATTTTATGGTTACGAGAAATACAAATCTACGAATTCCTAAAGGTTCCGAGTTTAATACTGGTTTTCTTCATATAAAAAATCAGTAGTGTATTTATGAATGTGGAAACTAAAGTCAAGTTTCTTGACGAACCACGTGGTGTATTAGTTAATAAGTAAACTATTATCACTATCTTCAACTTATCGTAGTCCACTGCTGGACATATCTCCCCATTTTGCGCCATATCCTCTACTCCGCTTTCATCATCCAGCTTCACCAGCGACCTTTCGCAAGTGGTCGTCCATCGGGCCGGAGGCGTCCTATGCTACGCTTGCTAAGACGGTCTCCACTCACTTTTATATACCTACTCGGTCCTATCGTGCATCTTCAATTCAACTCGACTATTGTAAAAGTCTTGGGTAATAATTCAAAAACTGTCATTCTCAATACCAACCCACATTTATCTCCCTTGAACTCCCTTTTAATCTCCCCTTTCATTTGACGCCCTGTACACGCGCCTAACACGTGCTAGTATATTAACCTACTGGTGGTAGACGCCCAATTAATATTGACCCTTCGAATATCAAACAAACCACGGCGTTCTGTTTAATAAAACATTTTATTTCAATGTAAAATACAAAATAACATTCCTTAAAACGTGACAATACTTACAACTTTCTATACAAAACATAGTTAAGCAAAATAGTAAGTTATAGCAAAATTTTTAAAGGAGATTATTCATACTAAATAGCAATGACAGACGTTATGTTGATGTTTCATTTTATTTTTTATCTTGAACTTGATAAATTAGACTTAGTTTTGCACTTAATGCTTGGGAAAGAAAACAAATTGAATAAGTCCAAAAATAACGGTTTTCATAATCACACAGTACTTAAATATTTGATTAACATTTGATTTATGCTAACTAAAACATGACAAAACAAACAATATGGAAAATGTAACAATAAATCTAAAACCACTTCAATTATGTAGGACTATAGAGCGACGAGAAAAATATTTCGTTTAACAGATGTGTCAAAAAGAATGTTCGAAATTCAAATATGTCCTTTTTATTTTTATTAAGTAACCCACGTTATATTTTATGTATGGCCTGATTTCAACAAAATATTCGATGAAAATCTAGTTCAAGCTAGAAAAAAATAGATTTACATACTCTAAATGTTTTGTATGAGCGACGAAAAAGCGACGAATCCAATATGTAATAAAAATACACATTCACACGTTGAATTCAATAGTTCCATTAGCCACATGAAAAAGGGTGAATGAAGGATCTCCTTATATGGTTTAATTTCACACCATGCTGTTTGGTAACTTTGATTTTAGTCTATGATTTACACAATGTTAATAATTTCAATAATAACGCTTTTTTGTGCACTCATAAAGATTTTTAACGAATTTATGAAAACTGTCCCCTCTTTCTATGCAAAACGCATAGTAAAAATATTTACAAGCTTCATAATGGTTGAACTAGAAAATACGTTATGTTAACGGGTCGGTATTCTAAGAGACCTCCCGCTGCACATCGCTTGGTAACTTGAACAATAGGATTAAGCATACCTGATATGACGCAACATTTGACAGTCGCTTACTGAGCTTGGGGCAGTGTTTCAATCTAGTCAGAATTCAAATTATCTTAATAAAATTCTCATGAATATTATAAAAATAATATAAACCATATAATAAACTTCGAGTCCCCCGTGCTATATAAATATGCATAACTTTAGATGGTAGTCGGCAACACTCATCAATCATTTGTGGTTACGACCCAAACACCCCATTAGCATACTGTGTGGGCCTGTGCTCTATTGCCGGACGTAATAGGCTGAAGATTACAAATAAAGGTGACATGTTTGTCCCTCTGAACCATTGATCCCAAAGAATGGACTATGGGGTAGCTAAACTGTGACTTAAATTTGTTATTTCAGGTTCTTGTGAATGAACTGCCTGTCTTAGCTTTAGCCCGGAGCGCAGTTATACAAAAACGCATATATCTAAGTGTTAAGACGTGGAAAAATATGTAGATAGGCTAAGAGCTGCGCTTGCCACATGCCCAACAGCGATAAGTCTATCCGAAACAAGGGAAGAAATAATAGTTACACGAATAACTTTAACGTTACTTAAGGGTCGTAAGGTCTAATACACATTGTCTCGTGACGTCACATCTACTCGATATTTCGATTAAAATAACATACTCACTCTTAGGTAAATAGAAAAGAGCACAAAGGGTCGACAAAAGCACGCCAACCAAGCACAGTAGGGTTGCCACTTGCAAATTTAATGCTTCGTAAAAAGTACGTAAGGTTTCCTTATAATGTTTTCCTTCAACGTCAGAGCGCCGGATAATTATAATACATATAATTACGAAAATTCGAAAATACAATGGTACATGGTGGGCTTTGAACCTGCACACTCTAGATCGGAAGACCTACTAAACATCCACTGACATTCACACAGCGCCATCTAGCTCCAATTTAAGCGTGAAGCCTGTGTGGGTTCTAAACAACGGATAAACATACATATACATATATTTTTTGTAAATACATACATATTATACGTGGAAAACACCCACACCATTACAAACAGACATGTGCATGCACACAATGTTTGTACTGCCGGGGATCGAACCCGTAACCCTTGATGTTGTCGACGTCTCAACCGCACATCGTCAAATATAGTTGGAGTATATTTTTCTTCAATTACAAGAATCCTAGAGACAGCCCTTCCCTTTTCGGATTGTTGGCGCCGCGACACGTCAGCCTGTGAAGCTGGATTTTAGGTCACAGCATTTGGTACATACGGTGTTTTTGTGTCAGTCCTGCTCCCAAGGCTCGCGGCGTTTGCGTAGGGCACATGACAGGGCACTGTTATTCCGTTTGGATTTGTCGCTAAGTGCAAGGATCGATTCACTGGATACATATTGAAGCAAAGATAATGTTGTACTAAAGGAACCTAAGAAATGACGACCCATTTGTGTTGCGGTTGAGACGTCGGCTGCAACACCAAGGGTTCCGGGTTCGATCCCCAGGCAGTACAAACACGTGTGCATGAACATATCTGTTTGTAATGGTCTGGATGTTTCCACGTATAATATGTATGTATTAACAAAAAATAATTAAATAAGTATGTTTATCCGTTGTTTAGTATCCATAATACAGGATTCATGCTTAACTTGGGGCTAGATGGCGCTGTGTGAATGTCAGTGGATATTTATTTAAATAAAAACATAATGAGTTCCAAACGTGTTGGAGCAGACAAGTGCTATAATGGCGTATTGAAGGTGAGACTGGACAAGGATTAAAGGAGGATCAATATATCTAGCAAGAACGGAGATCTATGAATTGCAGTGGATTGCGGTAGGTTGAAGAGGTTTCTCTTGTGTCGAGAAGTAGTATATTGATACAAATAAAATCAGTGCATATTAAATTAGAATAACTTAGCTTAATTTTAAAATATATACAAATCTACAGTAGGTGTTATTAAAACTCAATCCGTGCGAAGGACTCACTTGAACAACTCTTAAGTTGGTAATTTAAATAGCAGCATTATCACAAAAATAAAACCTCTTCTACACAAATTTTCAAAAGATTTCTTTTTTGAAGCCTAATAAGTGAAAAGAAGACTTCAGATGATAACCAGTATGTTAAAGTTACAGTTAACAAGTCACTTCTAATCCGTACTATCGAATGCCGAGGTGCAATTTCCGCGAATATGTCAAACGAAACTTCGCTGTAGCCCGTGGAATGGCGTCACAAAGCTCTCACTCCGTTGCAAAAGGTACTGAGTCGGTTTTACTCGCACTGTTGTACGCGCAATGAAAACAAAAATGCAATCTTGAAACATTGTGTCACTGGTTTAGTGAGTCGAGAAAGGTTTTTATGTAAATAAATCGAGTCAATAGTAGCGAATTGCATGAATCAGTCCATGTCGATTCCGCAACGTTAGATTGTCTACAATCCGTTTTGAAAATGGTTCTTTATTATTTATTTATTCGAAACAGTATTTATTGTAGCGATTGTGAACATTTTATTTACTAAATTGGTAAAGACATTTCATACTCAATAAATTTAAAAAATTTGGTAAATTTTTATTCTAAAGATTTTTAAGAAATTAATTTTTAAACATTTTAGAGAAACTACCTATATGGAAATGCTATTTACTTTAACGCATAACGCTTCGTAATAGTATTCTATCATTTACAAATTAAGTACGTTTATCAGTTGTTTAGTACCCTAACTACAAGCTTCTCGCTTAATATGGGCTAGATGGCAATGTGAATGTCAGTGGATATTTATTATTATTCATATATTTTTTATATTAAAAGTAAGTTTATAAACCCTCGTTATAAATACAAATAAGCTAATTTGGTAGTATGCACATAAAATTCATAAAAAAAAACCATTTGTATAAACGTAATTGAGATATTATGGCAGTCAATATTCTCAAGATAAATATCGTATGTTATACATAGGAAACTTGCACACAGAGTTTTCCCATCGCATTCACGCTGCAACGGACGCTGGACGCCAATTATTTCGCGCTCGGATTTGCCGCGTCACTTTACAGACTGTGATTGACTGCAATCGGCCATTTTGTATTTTTTTACACACACCAACGTAACACCCGATGGGTCTAAATAAAGCTGCGAAATATGTGCGTAGTAAATTCTGGTACTGGGTCGGGGGCTTTTTCATTAATATAATTTAGTTATACTGTTTTCTGTTAAGATTTAGTTTAGGCGAACTTTCCTTGTATATAAAGAGTTTAAGCCAATCTCAATTTCAAATTAAATTTAGTCATTGTAGCTTTGCATTGTCTTGCACTTTCTTTTATGTTTATGAGGTTTTCTGATTGAGATCGCTCCAAGCTATAAAATATAAATATATAAAATCGCCTTAATTGCAAGTAAATTACAGTATAATTAATATCTCTATATTGTGTGGAAAATATAAATTTAGCTATCGTATATCTATATATATCTTAATATATCTTATATTATATCTATATATTGTAAATGCTAGTCTATTTTTTAAATGCAAGTAGAAGATTTCCATAATGAGCAAGCGCAAGAACTGATAATCTTCTTACTTCATAACAAAAAAGACCTTCTTTAGCGACCTTACGCAAGTCGTAAGTTCATTGTAGAGGGCACCCCAGACTATATTTATTGATTTTAATTAGGCCTTTTGCTTTTCTATATTAATTTGTTCTAGCATCTTGCCATTACTTCGGAGAACACATTACCTAACACCACTTAGCACGCAACATGATATACAACAAAACGGATTCATTGTTTATTGAAAGTGGTAATGGAAAAATATCACAGTATTTACTTACACTGACGTTAAGGTATTTATTGAATCGTATAGAATACATTTTCACTCTCAGCTGACCGGTCACGTAGCGGTTTTGTATTCTTTTTGGGATTTCATAGCTGGATTACGGTGCGGAGTCACGCGCTCAATGATTTTATTACAACTGTAATGGGCTGTAATAAAAACTAATTACGATATTTGGGTTTACGCGCAATATAGGTTAAGTAATTAGCTAGGTTAACATGAATTCCCTTTTTTACAAGCTTTTATTAAACTTTCAATGTACATATGTTTGTTACGGTGGAACATTATCTTTGCAGGAATGTAGGTCATGGCAGATTTTTAGAGCTTCGTTGGCATACGTACAATTCAATAAGATTGATCATAAAACAATATACATTGTGTGGAAAAGGTCATATTAAATATAGATAAAACAAAAATATTCATTTAAAAATGCCCTACCCTACAGAAAAAACACGGCCCCATTTAGAGATATGGGTTTTCTTATTGATTCTGTTTTATTAGTAGAGTGGTTTATTAGATTCTCAAAGTAAAAAAACCTGTATATACATCAATTATTTAATAAATACAATATGTATAAATAAATGTCCAGCGCCCCATATTAAGCGCAAGTTTAGTAGGGTATTAAACTGATAAATATACTTATTTACATTTTATTTTTTAAATACATATTATATCCGTTGTTAAGAGCGTCGGTGGCTCAATGGTGTGACTGTCGCCCTCTACCGGGAGGGGCTGTGGTTCAAATTCGCCACGTACCAATGTGTTTTCGAATTTTCGAAAATATATGTACGTTATCTGACGCTTTTACGGTAAAGGGCAACATCGTGAAGAAACCTGCGCACGCCTGCGAAGAGATTCAAAGGCAGTGCGTGAAGTCGTCGAACCCGCACTAGGCCCGCGTAGACGACTAAGGCCTAATCACCCAATACAGGTTGGCTCGCGCCTCGCGGTGACACGTTTAATTAGCTAATGATAATGACATATTATATAGTCAACACCCAGACCAATAAACAGACATGTTCATGCACACAAATGTTTGTAATGCCGGGATCAAACCCGGAACCTTTGGTGTAATAGCCGATGACTGAACCGTTACACCAAATGGGTCGCCACAATTTAAAAAAATAACACCTAAAAATTAAAACCTTGCTAATCACATTTTTCCCAAATACAAAACATCCCACACGCAAACCACCCTAAGTACAATTTCCTATAAAGCCTACACCGCAGTTTAAAATTAGCCCCCGTAAACCGTGCCGCTTTCAATACTAATTACGAATCAAAGCGTAACGGGCATGCTCAAACGTCACCCGTCCCAGATCTTCATTCATATAACTTCAGTAACGACACACGAAAGGGCCCCATGTTTGCACAGAGCGGTATTTGTTTTTATACGATTCCCCGTTTGTATTGTGGTTGGGAAACGGTGAGCGGGGTGAACTTTCGTTTTCATTAGGGAAGGCAAGTAAAAGCCAACTGTGCTCTAGTAATATATTATTTTCAAGTATCGAAATTCGCCGGGCGGAAACTTGTGCGGGATTAATGGGGAAATAAATGTTTGTTTCGTGTGCTAATGCTAGCTTCTTACATTTTTGAAATACTGAGTTATGACTATTTTACTTTATGGAATGATTTTGAACCATTTTGAAATTATATCTAAATGAATTGATCCAAGTTAATATTTTACGTTGCTATGGCATCTTGGGATATATTCTGCATTCTTATGGCTATTTAAAAAATAAGGTGAAGGTATTTTTTTAGACATGATAACTACTCCATCAGTTAATACTCGTCGAATGATAGTTATTTAAAGTAAAAGACTTATCGTCTTAACGAATGAGATCAAACAAAGTTGTACTTACTTGTTACTTATACTCTAGGTTAGTATTTTTAAGTATGTTATTACATTAAATTCTGTTTACTTTAATTTGCTAAACTGCTTCCATGTCAGCTGTGCTTGTCGTGGCAGTTTGTTATTAAGGCATCACTACTTGTTTGTATCTCTTACTAATGTATATTGTCAATGTAATAAGTGTATGTCTTGTAAACTGTCCTAAATTATCTAAAAAAAAAACTTCAATCCAATATTGATAAGTACAGTGAAAGCCCTCTTATCCAAAACTTTAATTCAAACTTTAAAATGAGCTTATGAATTCCCTAGATAAACGCATGATGCGTTTATCTAGATCAATCTTAGCAAATTATCGTGTAAAGTTTGACAGGTCAATAATAATTATTTAACACAAAACTCAACTCCTTAAAATACCCACTGAAAAGGGAGAAAAAAGCTCTACCAATAGTGCAAACATTATATCAAATAAGTTTATTAGACAACTTTAGCACATTGAATACAATAGTTTCACAGCACAACAATCAATAGGTAGCAGGTAAGCGCTTATATGCTAAGGTTGTACCGAATTCGAATTACGTTACATTGATTCCTACACTAGGCTAGGCCTGTCCTGTATTAAATATCATCATCATCAGCTCATTAAACGTCCCCACCGAGGGGCACGAGCCTACCCGTATAGGGTGATTAGGCCTTAGTCGTCCACGCGGGCCCAGTGCGGATTGGACGACTTCACACAGCGACTTCGCAGGCGTGCATGAAGGTTTCCTCACGATGTTTTCCTTCACCGTAAGAGCGTCGGATAACGTACATATATTTTTCGAAAATTCGAAAATACATTGGTACGTGTCGGGATTTGAACCTCAGCCCTCCCTAGGAAGGCGACGGTCCACACCACTGAGCCACCGACGCTCTACAAACATCCAGAGGGGATATTAAATATATAAGATAATATCTTTTTTATATATATTATATTTTAATTGTATTTTAATATATTTAGATGGTATTGCAGGCGGGGACAAACAAATGACAACAAAATATTTTTTAACTATATGTACATAAACCGGACACCGGAGAGCAAAGGAATCCGAGCTATGTGTAAAAAATCTAGTAATAGCCCGTAGCCCGGGAGTTCAACCATCTACCCGCATCAGGGAATCATTGTTATTGATTTATTAACGACGACCCATTTGGTGTTGCGGTTGAGAGGTCGGCCGCAACACTAAGGGTTCCGGGTTCGATCCCCGGCAGTACAAACATTTGTGTGCATGAACATGTCTGTTTGTAATGGTCGTGTTTTTCTATGTATAATATGTATGTATTACAAAAAAAATGTATACATGTATGTTTATCCGTTGTTTAGTATCCATAATACAGGCTTTACGCTTAACTTGGGGCTAGATGGCGTTGTGTGATTGTCAGTAGATATTTATTATTATTTATTTATTTATTAACGACGTAATAATTTGTTTTAATGTATTATTACTGTTGCTGTTGAATGGATGGGGTCTAGATTACAGTGCAGTACCTATGTCTTAAGGAGTTCCAAACTAGGGCACTAAGCATCTTAGCACCATTATACTTTTAACAAATAAGCTTTCATCAAAGTAGTTTTAAACACCAATGGCAAAATGTTAGATTTCACCCCCTCTGGATGTTTGGAGATCTACCACAGTTCGTTTTGGCGACATTACACCTACAATTGATTTATGAAATCAGCTACCATCGGATACGTTTCGGAGCGATATGACATTCATTCAAAAAAATTTCGTATTCTTACATAAGGGCCGGCAACGTATCTCTGTGATTTGCGCTGTTGCAAATGTCTATGGGCAGCGGTGACCTTTCCGTCAGGCAAGCCGCATGCTCGTTTGCCTCCCTATTTTACATATTAATATAAAAAATGAGCGTCGGTGGCTCAGTGGTGTGGACTGTCGCCTTCCTACCGGGAGGGCAGGTTCAATCCAGACACGTACCAATGTATTTTCGAATTTTCGAAAATGTATACGTTATCCGACGCTCTTACGGGAAGGAAAACATCGTGCGGAAACCTTCATGCACGCCTGCGAAGAAATTCGAAGGTTGTGTGTGAAGTCGTCCAATCCACACTGGGCCCGCGTGGACGACTAAGGCCTAATCACCCTATACGGATAGGCTCGTGCCCCTCGGTGGGGACGTTTAATGAGCTGATGATGATGATGATGATGAATATAAAAATACCTAATTTTAATATCGAAACCCATCAAATTAAACACAGCTTGTATTTCATACACGGATAATAGAATAACCTACACACACACAAAGTTTATTTTCAACTTTCACCAAATTACTTGTCAAGCTTCCAACAGTAAATATTTTTCGATTCCTTGCCTTATAATTAGTAGGAAATCGTCCTATTGACGTCCATTAGGTCTGTTATGTTTATGTAGTTACAGTATGGACGAAACTAGCCAACTTCCGATTAGTAAATATTTTCCTTTAAGAAAAATCAACAATGTTCTGAACCTTATTCTCTTACTTCGTTAACTATGCGTGACAAATCATAACTTGACTTAAGTTAAAGTGACTACTTCAGTATTTTATCACGATCTCTTCGCTTTCCGGGCGGGTTAGAGAAAACTAAGATTAATAAATGGTAAAGGTTTAATGAAAGAGTGCTACTATTGGTTCTGTGTCTAAAATTTATGGACTGAAAGGTGAAATAGATAGTGCAACCTGACATCTTTATTTCACAATTGCGGATTGGCACTATATGGACATTTTTTATAATCACTTTTTTGTTATTAGCTATCGTATAAATAAACTCTTAATAGTGACATCGACTGTTGTTCTTTGTTTGGTAGTGAACTTTTTTATTGACTTCATGCAATACATCGTAAGTTTGGTATTGTAAAAATATAATATTAAACAATTGAACAAAATAATTAAAAGCTCTTTCCTAAAACCGTAACAATCCAAACTTGGAAAACGTTAAATCATTCACATAAGTGTATGAACCGACCGAGACGCTCACAATGAAACACGGAACTTTCCCAATATCACGTACATATTAAAACGTAAATAAATCTACGTTGAATTGGACACGTAATCCTAACAAGTTTAGGCAGGACGGAAAGGCCGTGAGAGGACCCCAGCGTCGTTACATCCCGGAAGGGTGATGCCGAGTGAATTTAATATATTTCACGATACGAACGGCACGGGTTGCCTTAGATACGCTGGATGTGGCCGAGGTAAGCTGTCGTATTGAAAATTATGCTCTACTTTTAATTACATAACAGCAATATTTTAACTTGATTTTTTTAATAGTAACAGTCAAAGACTACTTGGGATAGCTTGTAATAAATTTTCTATTGTTTTTCCGCGATGGAACTTTGACATGAATGATTTAAATAAAGTGCTGTATAATAAAAGAAGTTAATTTTACAAGAGTAAAAAAAATCTAAAAGTTGTCTTAATTTGAATTTAACTTGATAATCTCGGTCGGACATAGGTCAGTCACTTTAATTCACCCTCGTAGATCCACATTTCGGATTATCGCGTAGAGAAACAATACAAAGTCTGCTCTCTTCAATCTATCACAGTCCACTGCTGGACATAGGTCTCCCCATTCAGCGCCAGATATGATAGTCCTCAGTTCTATTATGCCATAAAGTAGTTAAATTATGTATTTACACAACGTATTAGAAAATACTACATCGACTTTTAGGCCCGTATTCTGAAACGAAACTTAAGCGTTGATATTTACTTAAGTGGAGTGCAAAAAGGATAGAGCTATATACGATAAATAACGGCATCCCTTTCTAACTCTATTTAACCCACTAAACGCCGGGAATCCAGACAATAGAAAATCGATTGTCTGGCGCCTTAAAGCGTCACTGACGGTAAAAGGCTTAAGTAAAATTAACTGACTCTCCTAGAATACGGGCTCTAGTCTCTTCCATGACACCACATCCGTGACTTACTAGATTACGCCGGCCCTCCAAAGTGAGAAATTTCAAAATAAATTCCATACAGACAGGCACTTATTGACAACCCCTCTGCATTCATTTAGCTTATTTTTATCATAAACCCTTCACGTCCTATGACGGGAGAATTGTATGTATTATTAATGTAGGGGCGTCGAGCTGTTATTAGATCAGTCTAGATATTTGACGTTTCAAATTCAATAAACAGTCTGCCTTTTCACACTTGTATTTCAGACAGACAATTTTCCTGAAAATTAAGGTTAAGGTATATTTTATTTCAGCTCAAGCGGGTGGCTCTTATACCCGGTAATTTTATATACTTTTGAATTTTTACTTATTAGATATCAGAATAGCATAGTATTTAAAAGATAGATATTTTTCTTCAAAATGCATAAAAATAAACGATCGCAAAAAGAATAAGGTACTTTCACATATAATAACCTACACAAACATTTATATCCACCTATCCGAAGGTAAGATTACACGTATTAAATTCTAATATTGGCAAAACCTTCGATATTACATTCAAAGTATTTTATCATGGCGATAAGACGTTTGATGATGAGGCAGACGAATTTCGGGGTAACAACAGAAGATTCGGGAAATATATTAAATCCCGAAAGGTTAACAACCGTGAAAATCAATACTTTTTTATTAATTAGTTCATAGATAATGGACTTGATTGACAAATATTTAAGTGCTTAATCATCATCATCAGCTCATTATACGTCCACTTGGGGCACGAGCCTACCT
Source organism: Leucinodes orbonalis (assembly GCA_019425675.1). NCBI lineage: Eukaryota > Metazoa > Arthropoda > Insecta > Lepidoptera > Crambidae > Leucinodes > Leucinodes orbonalis. The sequence goes on along the minus strand of PQWD01006889.1, from coordinate 176,996 downwards.
GTATTGGGCCGTAGTCGTCCACGCAGGCCCAGGGCGAAACGCGCAGATTTTCTTACGATGTTTTCTTTTACCGAAAAAGCCTCGGATAAACGTACATATAATTTCCAAAATACGTAACGACATGATGTCGATATCTAGTCAATGATAATGATATCATATACCTCCTACCAAACATAAATCCACTAATCTGCTACTAGGTCTAACTTATCTACTCGTGATGAATCTTTGCCCTAACGGCCGTTAAAAGAGCACCAAATAATGGGTGGTGAACAGACCAATCTTCTCTCAGCCAGTTCAGGTTTCAATGGTTGCTGTAATGGGCTCACGATAGAAGCAAAAGAGACTATGTAAGTAGCCGCCAGCTTAACTATTCACGACATTCGAAAGTATTACAACAAATCCCATCAAGTCTATTCCTTTCCAAGACTTCCTATAGAAAATATGACGAACTCAACGGACCGTAAAATCAAAAGGTTCAACGACCTCGAATATACGTCACCCAAAGTCAGAGGTCACGCAACAATGGTTGCTGTAAAAAGACCTTTCGACGCGGTACCAGGTTTTTGTTAAGTGCAGGGATGAAGTAAAGGTTCTCGTGGCATCTTAGGGTACCCGGTTAACCAATCTAGGACTGAGCTTTTGGCTCACATACATCTAATTTAGATTGCAGAAGATTATGCATTGAATTGAAACGAACTATGACATGGTTCTTGTAAATTTATGAGAGTGAAAGTTAACAACAGCATTGTAAAGGTTTTCTTGAATCGTAATCACGTAATTTAAAAAATAATATCAGATTTCTTCTTCAAATTTCAGTTACTTTTGTTATGGGCCACATATTACTAGGCTCCTTGTAAAATTAGTTTATTCAATACATTTTAAACACTGTTGTTTTTCACTCTCATTAGCTTACTATTTTAAAAATTGAAAGAAATAACTGATTAGTTTTTCTTTACATTTTAATGAATTTATTAAAATTCTCTTTAATCAACTTTAAGCAGATACCAGTACGATCTTTCGTAAATACCTCGTAGAGTTTTAGATGAGCGATTTTTATCAAATATTTTCCAATAAAATCAAACAAACAAGATAACCTAGATAGTGCACTTTCCCTACCATATGGCAACCCTAAACATGGGGGGTATTAAATAGGGGAGGGGGTATCAAAAAGACGTGCGGGGAGGGGGCATATTATCACGTAACAAATTGGTTTCTGCTACCTTTGTTCGACGGCGTCCCAGGCCCTTGCGAGACGAATGACGTAGGGTCAGCAAAACCTTGCTAATGTTACCCGATATATTATATTTTCCCTTCTCAGTTGGTAACGGATCATGATTGAGTGAATTGACGTTAGAGCCTTCATTAAACACTAGTAGAATACAATATAAAATTATATAAATACTGAATGTTTTATTTTATTACTGAATAAGGAATATATCGTAAATATCATGTTCCAGTGATTTCGCCGTTTATATATCGCATGACATGCCTTAGTAACTAATGGATGCGATCTAGATTAACAGGAATAGGTTCAACTAGACAGGATTAACCTAAGTGTAAGTTCAATAAAAATATTGGTTTATTTTTCATTTAAAAAACACAACACATTAAAAAACTACTTATGGGAAATAAAGTTATAATTATTATTAGATATCATCGGATACAACTTGCAATATGCATTGAGCAATTTGGGTTTCGTAACCACTTACAAATTGTTTGGGTAGGAGCTTTATTATAGCCTTAATAGAAGTGCTTTTATTTATACTTATGTTAAGAAGACTAATGTTTAACTTTTTCCCGGATACCTATAGCCTATAACGTTCACTATAAATAAGTATGTACTGACATTCACAAGGCGTCATCTAGGCCCAAACTAATCATAAGCCTGTAATATGGGTACTAATCAACAGATAAACATAATATTTTTGCATTACATACTTACTTTTAATATAACGTAAAATGAACTTGCATTCCATTAAATTGTGCTCTGAAGTTGCGCGGACGCTTTCCTTTCTGACAGATAGATGAAGAAATACATATTAATTCAATTCAAACACCAAACCGACAGTTACTCGAATAAATTATGGTAATATACCGCTAAACACGTAAATACGCATCAAGTGCATTTACATATTTTTTCACAGTACCAAGCATGAGAAAAAGATACTAGCATTTTGTATTTAGACAGATTATGCAGATTTACGAGTAAAGATAACAACTTTACCTCGGTTATAAATGTTATAATACCAAAGTTATAATTTTGTACACACCTTGTAGCACAATTATGTAGTGACTTTAAATTAACTTCAACAACTTTGTAGTACATACCTGAAACAAAAAATGATTTATTAGCATTTTTATCAGTTACCAACTACGAAAGAAGAAGATCTAACAGCACAACTTTGTCTTGTACAGTCAAAACACAGATTTAACTGCAATCTTTACTTTTTTAAATTCAAGTTATACAAACAAAACAATTTAAAATTAATAACACTAATAAACAGATCACAGATCAATTTGAGAATGCATTGAACATAAAATTGGCTAAACTGTGAAACAATACTATCACGTCTAACACGGCTAATACCTTATGTTAACATAATTACTTACTGTAACAAATTAGAATAGACCAAAGTAAATAAAATCTCCTCGTTCTGCAGACCGTACGTCGCTAAAAACCTGCCTATTTAACATGGAACAGAAAAAGATTCTTTTGTGAGGTACAATTCAAGAATAAAACCTATTGAGTCGCAGGACCTGAGGTGTCTTATATATACAAGAAAAAGTGTGACAAAATCATCAGTTCAGGAAACGGATGTTCATTGTCTTTTGATAGAAAATGCATTTACTACTTTGTCAAATAATTCTGAACCATTGAAGTTTAATAGATATTGAAAAAATATGGTTAAAACAAACAATCGTTTTTTATTTAGACTAAGAGTAGGCCAGACTTTGTAATCGGCTTGACTTATTTTAAACATACACGACGCCAAGATTCCTAGAAAGACGGAGCAAGCTGATCGAGAAGATAACAAGTTTTTTTTTAAATCTTTAAAGTTTTTCTAAGCATCGGTGGCTCATTGGTGTGGTCTGTTGCCTTTCGATTGTTGAATGGTTGCGCCTGCGATGAGATTCAAAGGTTGTGTGTGAAGTCGGAAAATCCGCACTGTTACGTGCTGCCGTGTGCGTACTGTGTCGGGCCCGCGTGTACGACTAAGGCCTAATAACCCTTTACAGGTAGGCTATTGCCACTAGATGGGGACGTTTATGAGCTGATGATGATTTTTCTAAATTCAAATTCGGTCTTACTACAACATTACAGTGATCCCAACCGATGTCTTAATTGTTACTTACTTTCTTTTATTTATGAATCGAAACGTTTTATTAAAGAAACAACAAAGGATTACTCAACTTAAAACCCGGTCACACCACTACGAGATAACCACAGCGAGTCAAAACATCCCCAATTGAAAAACCAATTACATTTCCCTTTCGTTAAGCAAAATCAACACTATTCCTGTACCTTAACGTCCTAAGTGCACTTATTCAACCCAACCGTTACTTTACGTCTATTTAAGCATTCTAAATAGGTATTCGGTCAAAGCTTTGTTGTTTCCCCCGATTGCCTTCAAACCATTCCGCCGGGATCGTTCTGAACGAATAAATCAGCTGTTCACTTGTTCATTCACTCACTCAAAGATGGACACTGGCCGGTATCGAGGTTCGTGAATCATTTGTAATTAGCTTAAATTAATAATTAAATAAATAATTTAATTTGAATTTAAAGGGGTTCAAAATAAAAATAATAATATGTTAATATATATTTTTTATTTTATAGTACTCAGTCTTAATAGATTATTTTACCCTTGAACTACCAGGAATCGAGACACAACATAAAAGCATTACCGCAGTCGAGTGGTAATGCTTTTGGTACACCCAGGGTTTTATTAAATATCTTGGTTTTGTTAATTAATTTTTATTTCAATCTTTTTGCGATACTGCTTCCGGATATGATACTCGAATAAAAGACATTTACGCCATAAGTTATTAATTGCACAAAAAGTGCTTACCTTTCTTGGATCACTGGTGCAAATAGGCGAGGTTGGCCACATACACTGATGGGCTCTCTTATGAAAAATATCTACATTTCATATTTATAAACCTACTATTTGTAATAAAAACTAGTTAATAAATCACTAACCGAACCATCAACACAAGTCTTTTAAGCAAATGGAATTGTTTCATTTTACACAATTATTGTTCGTCTTCAAGACACAGCTTTGCATATTGGCTTTTTATTGCTCTGAATGCAAACAACAGTGTGAGTTACCCTATCTAATGGTAAAATAGTGATATTTGATTGTCACCCTTATGTGAATGACTGTAAGACAGTGTTTTTGATAAAGCTATCTCTAATTTAATCGAAGACCAGGGTTGTCGATCTTAACTTTTTTAAAGCTGTTCAAGTCATGTAAATCTGCTAGAACGAACTTCTTTCTCGAGTGTGGAATTTAGGTGTCCGTAAAACAGGAATGTTTTGCACTTCTGTGTCACGTTGACGGGTGACGGGCGCCGGACAGTGTTGACTGGAGAGATAATAACTACCTACTGTAATTAATTTTCTTCAACTACAGTGTTGATCCTATCTGCCAATTATCAGGCTATATGGAATCACTAACCATCAGGGGAGCGTACTGATAGTCCTGTGCACTTATGTCAAAAAAATCCATGAATAAATCTTTAAAAACTCTAAGTCTACGGTGAAAGACTGTCAAGTGGTTCGACGGTGCACAGTAAGAACAATTCATGAATAACTGTCACTCAAAAATTATTCTCGGTTGTAAATTCGTGGTTGCCTTTGCGCGCCCTACGGCCCGATGGAGCAATGACTTGCGAAAAGTCACTGGTAGAGGCTGATATCTGGCGCAAATGAGGAGATTTATGTCTAGCAGCGAACTGCAACAGAGTTGAAGAGAGGAACATACACGCTATAAGAATATAATTTGTAATACAATTGGAATGATGTAACAGCAGCTCATTACCTAAGTCAATAGTTGTCGCTGCAGGCGACTACTTTGGGAACGTACTATTCAAGCACGAGACGGCGAAAGGCACATCGCCCGATGCGAAACATCTTTTTGGCAAAATATGGATAATGTTAAAACTGCTTTATCTCTGATTACCCTATAGGGATGAAGTCGTGCTTGTGTGTACACAGATTTACCGGAGTATCTCGGTATCGGAGGAGAAATAATTAATCTAAAAATAATATGTACTCCTTTTTGTTGTTAGATCTGTCGACCCTAAACTCACGCTATGTTTAACCCCGTCTGGGCGACCGCACTTATCCCGGTCAGCGGCAGCGAGCCGTACATAACCATTCACCGGTCACACGTTCACAGTTCACTTGTTCACTCACAGTTCACTCAATCACTAACAGTTCACTCATTCGTTCTCTTTGATGTAGACGCACGCACTTTCAGCCGGCTGCGCTTTGTTACGAGCATTATAAAATTAACTTTAATACAAGTATTAGTAGTTCTTCACCGTGAAATGATAGTTAATTATAGCTTGTTTAGCGAATTGTTTATTTGACTTGGCACAATTAGTTAAATGACATGATTACACCGGGAAAACGTCACTTCTTGACTTCTTAGTACTCGTATTTAAATAGGTTCTTTTATGTCATTAGTGAACGGGACGGTAAGTGTGCTCACCTCGTGGTGTGTTCAACGAATCTACCATCTAGTACTTTTTATTACCATTATACCATTTACCTTCGAGTTTAACTATTCCACCATATTTGTGTAACGTATATGACATAGAAGATAACAACCAATCCAGTAAAAATACTAATTTATAAACTACCAGACTAAACCTAGACTGTAAAATCTTTAAACTAACTTAATAGGTCTAACAAGATTCTATGTAATGACCGCCATGACAGCCGACGGCTTGACGTTCCCTAAGAAGCACTTTCCAAATAAGTATAAACACACAAACTGAAACAAAGCCAAGTCTAAGGTCTAGTCGTATTGGGTACGAAACTAAACGCTTAGACCTACAGGACAGTGGACCGTTTTAGTTACCAAACCGACTAGCCAGTCTAGCCTACATGCTACTGCAAATCGCTTCTTCCGAAACAGCAAAGGAATTTTGCGGTATCCAGCAATGGGGAGATTGGAGCGTAGCTTATTCGTTGGTTTATTATACAAAGCACATTTTTAATATACAAAATTACGGAACTAAGGTTATTCGCTCATTTTAAATATACTATTTGGCAAGCAAATGCATCTGTTTTTAGAAACGCGTAATTACTATTCTTCTCAGTTGCAAGAAGGGTAATTCTTATTTTTAGTAGGTACAAGCTTTTGCCAATTTATCTGTGATCTGATGTCAGTCTTGAAAGTCTAGATATATATAAACACAACTAGGGCGAAAAGTTTTAGTAAATATAATATTTAACTATCAACGAAATCACCACAGTTGCTGGTGCAAGCAAGTTTTTACATCTAAATAAAAAAGTTACGTTAGTTATAAAACTTTCGATAGGATTTGTCAAAACATAAAAAAATACCGAAGGTGATGACAAAGTTTTGGCGATCTTTTGTCAAAATTCATGCGAATGACTTGAGTTGCTGACGTGACCGATTGTTGGCTTACGTGAAAACAATATGTCAATTCGCTTATGGTACTGTCTACAGTCAGGCTCTGTGTAAGCGTATGTAAGTTTCTAACCCACTATCGAGTAATCAGTTTAACATTTTGACATATGATCACTTCTTCCCTTCAACCTATTAGAGATCACTGCTGAACGTAGGTCTCACCCATTTTACACCAGTTATTCCGCTCATCTGCTTTCCTCATCGAGCCTCACCTGCGAGCTTTTGCAATTTGTCGGTCCATATAGCTGAAGGGCATCCTCCCTACGTATGCAGTTATTTAAATCAGTGACCTGTCTCTAATCTCGTCGATATAGCTTATATTTGAATGACACAGCAACAACTTTAGTTTGTATGAAGTCACAATGTAATTTATTGTTTCAACCTCATTCGCGTGTAGATATTTTGGGACTTGTCGTTTTACGAGTACGTGTTTGCAATACTGGCTGTTTTAGGGTCAAAGGATCTGAATTCAAAGCTATGTATTGATTTTGGAACTTCAGTACATTTTCATAGTTGACATTATAAAATTGAGAACATTTCAGGTTACATGATGAGCATGCGAATTCTGGAGTGGAAACCGAGTGGAGGGCACTTCAGCCCAATGGATTGACAACTTTCGAATAGTCGCTGGTGGAGAGTGAACTGAGACATCTGATGGCAAATGGGGAAAATGCGCATATAAAGCATCGTCTATAGCTTGTAGAGAAAAGTAAATTTTTGTTTGAGAACTTTAGTTTTTGTTCTTTCTCAAATGGTTATATCATTTAAGGGTTGCGGACCGTAACCAACCGCAATTAGTGATAGGTCGCAGTGGCCTAGTTTAGTATTGGAAAGACCTTTTTGGCTAATAATCAATCGCGGATCTACTAAGAGTGGGAGATGTGATTGATCTGAGTAGAATAAGTAGTTAAGTTTATTGCCCTTAGCAAGTTTCAGCTTGCAACGTGTTTTTATAATTTTGTCTTTATAATAAACGGTTTATTTGCCATACAAATCCAAGTCTACTCTATCATTAGGAAGTATATAGATTATTTTCCTTTATTTTACCTTCTGTGGTTTCTTATACTGTTTATAAAATAAACATGAGTCATAGAGACCACTAATAAAGCTAGCCCTTAGGGGCAATAGCAAACCTTACTAAAACAATAGGTACGATTTAGTTAGTAAATACTCTCGACAGTATAGCGTGTCTCAACATTGCGTGAAAGGAAAGCTGTTACTTCATTTAAATTAATGATTATTTGACGTTAGTTTTATAAATGATGTTTGCACCCCACTTTGGACAACTGCACCCTAATTTCTCAGCTGTACCCACAGATTTTGTTTGAGTGTGCTGTGATGGTGATTAATTTATTTATTTTTTCGGTCTAAGTGAAAGTAATTCTGGTTACGTCTGTAGAATAAATGTTATTGTAGTGCGGGGAAACTGGGTAGAGTTTGAAAAGAATACTGCTAGAGTTGGAAATCAAGTGAGTTTATACACAATATGAAAGTCAAAACGTATTATACCTAACATAAACCAATCAGTGTAAGTTGATTAGTTTAAAGTCGAACTCTTAAATATTTATTTAATTCTTTATTGTACACTGAAATACACAAAAAAAAACAAAATGAAAAGAAAAGAAAAAGAGCGTACAATGGGCGGCCTTATTGCACATGGTAATTTCTTCCAGGCAACCTTAGATGGAGAAATCAAATACATAGGAATTGAGGCAGATAAGTGTACGTAATTAATGCAAATTATATACATACTAAACAATACTTTTATATCAATTATAATATATAATAATATATTTTTGAATTTTTCAAATATCAACCGAAAATTGAGGTTTCATATAAATAGGTCGTTACATTATATTTTTGTATATATATATTTTAACTGACTACTGCTGTCGGCCGCAGATGGCCTTTACAGCTTCACCGGGCAATTGGCACCTACGCGAGCAGATCAGAAACAAAAACCGTAGTATAACGACATTTCATAAGTTGAAAGAGCATTAGGCTCTTTTTAGATGACACGGCCTATATACGGTGTCCTTCAGTTTAAACAACAAATCGAAATACGACTAACACTACACAATCGACGTCACACCATGAAAATGTAACCATAATGCAAAACAAGCCATAAACATTAGCCAACATATTATTTGTCTCATAACTAACACTGTAATAAAAATATAAATAATCTGGTCGCAATTCATAAAAATAATAAGCAAACATGGAGCGTTCAAGTATTACGTACGCAATTTTGAAGATTTTGACCCCCCCTCCCCCCACTGTAACGCTCCGTAACTTTTTCTGTACCCCCCCACCCCCTCTCTAAAGGTTACGTAACACTCAAGTCATCATTTTTACCCTGAAGTCGCAAAAAGTTGTTATTGTTTTTATCCTTCGTATAGTTTTAATTGCCTTATAATAAAACAAGAGATTTTAATTCGCAACACCTGCGTATTTTATTTATTTTTTATAAATTTTTGGCTTTACAAAACACAATGTTTTTCTCTTCATTCTCCTAAGTATTTTAGCTTTTTTACTAATAAATTTTCAAATAAAAACATATTTATTTTAACCTTTTATTTATTAATTATTTTTAACAATCGAGAGATTCCCCGTAAACGTAAACGAAAAGGGTTGCAATTTGGGAGTTTTTATTCCTATTTTTTTATATAAAAAAGAATAATGTTACGTAACGTGTTGTAAGAAGGACCCCCTCCCGCCCGTGTAACGCATTCGTAACGTTTTACGAGACTCCCCCCCCCCAAAACGGCAATTCATAAAAGAATAATAAGCAAACATGATAGATATATAGCCAAGACGTAAAAGGCTACAATAGGTAATTATCATAAACAATCACTAAATCCTACAAAATGGCGGGCGAAGTGGACCAATTTACCAATGCCGTTATCATCCAATCCAATAAATCGAATATTGTTACAATGCTTAAGTAGGTTTTCATACTAACTCGAAAGCTAGTCTTAATGGTTTTACATTTATACACAACGACGCGATTACGATCCGACTCGTTTTGGTCGTGTCGACAACATTAACATTAAAAGTAATAATCAGAAAATTGTAGAGTTAAAGCAAAACAAAGCAAATCAAATTATTTTATCCATTACAACTTAACCTTTTCGTTGCGCAATGAACTCGCTTAAGTAGCTAATTGTTATGGTAGTTTGTCGAAAAAAATTATGGTGAGTTTCCGCAAGTTACGCCGTTGCCGGCTGCTATATTACACGTTAGTATAGAATGGTTCTTATTGCAAAAATCATTAAAATGAACTCTTTCACAATATACCGCCATTAATATTAACTCATACATTAATTTGTTAGAAAATAATGCCTCCAAAAGATCTTACAACCGAATTTCCAGGCAACCATAGAACACTTTAGACGGCTCAAACATCCGAGACCGCGGGAGACCCATAAAAACGTTTCACAATGGCCTATAAATATTTTACATGTAATTATAATGAAAAACTGCCGTTGCCCAAAACTAAATGTTTCCGGACGCAAGATTATAAATTAAATCGCCAGCTCTGAATCAATTTGTAATTGACTATTGTTGGTCAAGTCGAGTTAGAGCTATTCGGGACATCCGCCATTTTGAATAGTGTTGTGTTGAGTATATCGATAAAGCAACTGTAATATATAATTTTATCAATAGAAGTACAAAAAATTGTGAGTAGTATACTGAGATATTTTTTTTTTATAAATATAAATAATAATAAGTTATAATAACAAGAAAATGTTTTGTATTTCGAAATATTATAACAAAAAAAATACCAACCTGGTCGATCTAGGGTAGCAGTTCTAACTTAATGATATACAGATCACCTTATCATAGCATCTCGCTGGAAATCTCGGGCTTTATAATTATTGATTTGACTATTGCTTTGATATCAATTAGGTAAATCGCCTAATCGTTGGTGTCTATTATCGGATATAATACACAAGTTTCAAAGGAATTTCACTGCAGTCACTAACTTGTAATCTAAAGTTGATAAGCCACAACATCTACTAATTCGACCGCTTGTCTCACCTTCATCGAGAAGATTTCAAGACCTCAGCTAGATGACTTTACATGTATTCGTGGAAGGTCATCAAGCCAAGTGTTGATTGACCGTAAATAACCAACCAGTTACTAAATAGTTGAACAATACGTCTGACAAGTTTGTGACTGATTAAGATCGGTGTTTAAGAAAGGATAATAACCTTTGAAAGTGAATTATTAAATTTGCTTGTTGTCGACCGATAACAGCTGATACACCCCTATAGGCAAGACACTATTTCTTAGTTACAATAATTTAGATAGTAAAAAATATTTGTTTATTTTCAACTCTGAAAATATTTTAGACTTTAATTGATTTCATCACAGTTTTGCGAGTTCATAGAGGACTTGTATTTTCATTAAGTTTTATGATTTTATAAAATTTTAATATTGAAATAAGCTTTGAAACTGTATATTGTTTATGTGTTATTGTTGTTGTTAATTACTTTATATTTTTTTATCGATAGAAAAACTGTTTCATGAATTTGTCTTTTTACAACACTACTTTAAGGTATTTTTGAAGCACGGTGAAGCATGTCATGAAATTAACGCTTTTAATGTCTTATTTTCTTAAACAATAGCATGTAATGATACTCTTCACTCACAAGGTTATGATTAACATAAATATTATGTTGGTGCGACCGATCGTATCTGTTACCTCAATTATAATTTATTTTTGAAGATTTTAAAATGTTTTTCTAATCTGACATTATTATTACACCTAACGTGTTCGTTGAGCACTCAATTTCGATAAGGATTATATCTGATTTCTACCATCGCAGTCATTCGTAGAGAACTAGAGGCAGACATGGGGCTACCTACGACGAGCAGAACAAGAGGCGAAATACTGGCGATGCTTAATCACTAATATTAACTTTTTCAGGCTGTCATAACAGAGGTCCGCCCATGGACATTTGCAATACCAAAGGAGCTACAAGATGCGTTGCCGGCACTTTGTCTGGAAACTTTTCAATGGCCTTGAATATTTATATTCATTCTGTGTGTAAAATTATATAAGCTGCATCGACCGCACAAACATTACGTCATGCAGTTGTTCAATGAGCATTGATATTTATTTAGAAAATAAATTGATCACGGGAATGTTGCCAGCCTTATGGGTACTATGTCACAGACTAGGGACAGTGATCTGGGACAACTTTTTTACGTTTTGTAGGTTTCTTAGTTTTTATTAGTGTACTTAATATTGATTACACATAATAATAATAATATTGATCACGGACATAAATATAAGGTCTATATTTCAGTAAATTTAAAAATGTAGGTATGAAGTCACTTCAACTTAAATGAGTACAGGCGAAACGTTAGATATTTTAAAGTCTATATTACAAAAGTAAGTTGTTTGCCAGACAAAAACCTTTCAATGTAATTGGTAAATTTTCCCCCTTAAATCTCAAATAGTACGAAATAAGATTAAGATCTCGGAAACTGAGTAAATTGAATCTTATGGTAGTCTAAATAAAGGTGTCAGAATACCGTTTGGCAAGTGGCGACAGCGCTTCACGATCTCAACAACACTTCTACTGATTCAGTCTAATTGTCACAAATTGGCCGAAGATTGATGACCAGATGGTGTTGATTAATATGTACCAGTGGTACGTTAGTATTGATATCTTCATTCGACACCACAGTTTGAGAATAAAGAAACATTGTACATTGTCACAAAATGCATCGACATATTGCACTAAACTGATGTTAAATTTACTGAATCTATTTTTTTCAACCTAGCACAGAACACTGCTGGATATCTTCAATCTATAGTAGTCCACTGTTGGACATAGGTCTCCCCCATTGTGCGCTAGATATTCCGGTCCTCCGTTTTTCTCATCTAGCCTCCACCAGGGACCTTTTGCAAGTTGTCGGTCCATCGTGCCAGAGGGCGTCCTACGCTACGCTTGCCAAGACGCGGTCTCCACTTCAGAACTCGTCTGCTCCAACTGGCATGGGTTCTACCACATACATGGCCAGCCCACTGTCACGGGGGTGGGCCTTAACAAAAATGATTTTAAAAACCATATCATATAGTCACCTTTTAACCTTTGAGACGTAACAAACATACAGGTAAGTTTCAGTTTAAATTTTATACAAACGAAGCAAAGGTTAATACTCATTTTCGGTCATAGAAATATAAATAAATAAAATAAATATCTACTGACAATCACACAGCACCATCTAGCCCCAAGTTAAGCGTAAAGCCTGTATTATGGGTACTAAACAACGGATAAACATACATGTATACATTTTTTTTTGTAAATACATACATATTATACATAGAAAACACCCAGACCATTACAAACAGACATGTTCATGCACACAAATGTTTGTACTGCCCGGGGATCGAACCCGGAACCCTTAGTGTTGCGGCCGACCTCTCAACCGCATGTCAGAAGAGTATTTCACGAAAATGTTTACATGATCCTAGTACCACCTCGTGTTGTTGTTAACACAATTCGATACCTTAGTCGCAGTGGCGTGCACAGAGATTATGAATCGGGTATGCAAAGTGAGTGACATTAATCGCATAAACAAAAAAATATTTACATTTTTGTCACATTGAGTGCGGTTGATGACAGCAAATCGCCTACGGTTTCAAATCTGTAGAGGAAAATGGGCGAATAAGTGGGAATTTTCCGGGTTTTCTGGACGCACAGGGTATGCACTGCTTATTTAACTCTCAACCCGTGATGCATAGCCATAGGGATTGGGCCGCAACCCACCATTCTCTGTTCTATCAAACAAAGGGATCAGTGTGTTCTTGTCTCGGAATTTATCACGATTCGAACATTAAACTTTTGCAAATGTTATTGATCACTAACAAAGTAAAGACTCAATTTTGTAAATGAACAAACTCTTAACAGGTTGATGTGGCATACAAATCAAGTATATTGTATGGAAACATCTCGATATAATGAACTGATTCAACAATGTTATCAACCAAAAAACAGCACACAACCACATCGGATCCTAATAAAACCCTCAATTAGGGTCCATTGTGAATCATCGATTCATCAGTATGATACAGCTGTGGAATTATGATGTTTAAAGTTCTCGTACGTGGAGATAGAGTTGAGGATTCAACATCACTTTTTGAGGATAACGGTAATGATATTGAAGACTAAATTCCAGACAGGTCAGTGTGTCTATAATAAAATCTACCTACTTAATATTTAGATAATTAAACAATTTTTAAAAACAAATAAACACAATAATACATTCTTTAGGTAATATCCCTGAAATGTTAAATACATACATAGTTATATGAATTTTCTATTTACCTTACTTTAAAAAGGTACAATCACTATCAATCTAGTAGATTCATCGTTGAGAAAGTCGCTACAAAATATCTACGAGTACGCTGAAACCCCTAACAAAAGTTGAAATGTCACCTAACAATTCGTATATATTATTATATATAAATATACTATCAGTACCTATTCAAATTACTCGGTATAAGTAACCAATAACATCTGTACTTCTAGGTTGATAGTAATTTAGTTTCTATCAGGGGTGTCACCGCCATCTCTTAAAACAATATTACAATAATATTAATTCGCCTTTTCTGGTACAAAAATGATGGCATATCATTATAGTAATGTTTCAAGAGATGGCGGTAACTCCCATGCACTGCATTTGTAAGGAACCATATCGTAACGTACCCACAGACGACCCATGTGGTGTCATAGTTGAGACGTCGGCTACTCCACCAAGGGTTACGGGTTCAATCCGCAGGCAATACAAATATTCGTATAATTATTGTTATATACAGAACGTAAAATTGTTCACTTAAATTTTGACCTCAACGTGTCATAGCAAGAGTACCTACAAATCAGCACTAGCACACTCCTATGTCACTATGATATGCAGCGAGCGACGTGATTATAAATGAAAATTCTGCCCAAATGACGCGATGGGCAGACTTTACCCACGGACACTTTTTGAGTTAGATTGTGCATCTAGTTAATTTGTTTATCTAAGAGTAAATGTAAAATTATTGTATCAAAAATCTGTATTTGTTAGTTTCCATATTTATTCAACCGAACTGAGCTTTTAGCATGTTCTTTGTCATTACGAGCGAGAGGTATGCAACATATAAACTTTAAGCACTTGATCTGCGAGAATCCGTGAAATTGAGTGTGAATTTATGGGCAACATTAGATAGGAGTGAGTCAGTACTTTTTGTTGCTCTTTGACTAGACAGTCCTTTGAAAAAACGTGGTTAACTTCGAAAATTTTTTTTTTCATAGCCTATTACTATGACACAAAGAAATTTTACTCCCTTTTGATAAAATTGTAAGAAAATATAGTTTTAGGTAGACGAATAAATAAATCTTATTTAGATTAATAAATAATTAATTTTTTACCACAATTTTATTATTTATTAAAAATTTACGACCTTTTATTTGACTTTGACAAGAACGGTCGAATCTTTCTCTTCAGATATTCTACTAATAAAATATTATAACAAAACTATTGATTAAATAAGTACAGTGTGTTAAAAGTTAACGACTCGGGTATTGGTCTAAGCAACCAATAAGACAGTATAACAATATTATTTGTGGGCTAATTGTTTCATGAAAAGCAGGTCCGACCAGACTACCAGCGCTGCAGTGGGTTGGTAGCTCGCTGTGGCACATGCTGAGGTTGCGACCTCGAGGAATATTATTATTGCTATGTTCATATTGTAAAGTAAAATAAATAAATATTTTGTAACTATTCTCTTTGTATATAACTGTATAGTTTTGTACAAACATCATCAGTAGAAGACTGATTCAGTCTAATTGTTACAAATTGGCCGAAGATTGATGGCCAGATGGTGTTGATTAATATGTACCAGTGGTACGTTAGAATTGATATCTTCATTCGACACCAGTTTGGGAATAAAGAAACATTGTACATTACATACATACTGTATCGTTATGTGGTTAATAAATGATTTCTCTCTTTCTTTCAAACAGCAGGTTGTAAAAATGGCAATGGGTTATTCAAAATGAACTTCAAATCGATCGAAAACATGAAATTTTCAGTTATGCACATATCAGTCAGTGGACAGCGATAGTGTAATCCGTCCGAAATGAATTGCACGGTGATGTCATGGCGGAGTTATGGGGCGTCATGTCTCGCCAAAAGTGTGCATAATGCCAATTGCCGTGTTATACTGGCGTGACTAATCGGTTGCATCTCGTGAGCTTTCACATGTACGTGGGTAAGGTATAGTACGATTCACGTAAGATGACCAATGGAGGCCTTCTGCACAAGCAGAGGAATATTTTAATGATGGTAAAACAATAGAATGCTTAAATGACATATGTATATATATGAATTTCCTCATCCCATACTTTTTAGCGCATTTAATATAATATATGCTCAAAAGGGACCAAAAAAAACTTTAGCCCAGTGGTCATCCTTTGAGAATCGTACTATACGTTACTTTAGCTTTCGATTTGAGCATTAGACATGCTATTTGGAGAATTTATATCACTGCGTTATCATTATAGATTAGGACATATAGTAAAACTACTAATTTTGTAAATAGAAAAATAAACTTTCAGGTTTTTATTATCCTTCTGCTTATACTAAGTCTATTAGCATTAAGGTTTTTACCATAGTTCTGCTTATGTTTATTTTATTCAGAAATAAAGTATTTTCAAATAACCTCATAATTTATGCAGTCATTAGCTGTACTCAAATTTTGAAGCTGTACAATAGAATAAAAATAGCATTATAATGACGCATTAAACGAGCTATGATTAAAGAAACTATGAAAGAGCAAACGATTCGTTTGTAAAATTAAAAAGTATGGAGTTGCAACCGTAACCAACGTTAATTTAATTACCAATTTATTAATGTTCATAAGAATAATACACTTCTTAACCACAAATATTTTCACAAAAAAATACACAGATTTAAAACAGTTTATAGTTAGAGTATAATATTTACAAATCAAAACTTATTTACATATCATAGTCATCGCCCATTGTAATAAAGAAAATCTTAACAGGCCGTAATAAATCTGACACATTACGATTACGGAAAGTGCATTTTATAATAAATGTAAATTAACTGCAGCCAAAGTAGGCGTAACGTGTTCTCGTAGTGTATTATGAATAATATTAAATACATAATTAATATGCTTGTAATAACTAGACGTGTCATGTTAGAGTTTACGGCTGAGTTGTGCCTACCCTAACACGGAAACTTTCAATCGACGTACTTTTAATAAGGAATTAATTATCCCATAAATATTTTGGAACACAAAACGTTTTTGCTTATTTTTATTGTTTAATAAATTTACTTATTTTGTAAACTAATTCTTTGTTTAGTAATATAATGCACTTATTTCTCTAATGTTCTTAAGTCTCGATCAACTGATGGTAAGTCCTAAATTCCTAATCCATAAATACAGAATTGCACAATCCCATACGAGAAAAATATTTGACATCAAATATCTAGTTAGTATTCAAGTAATTACTAATCGTTTAGACGACTTATAACCTATAACCACCATGTCTAGCCTACATTCTGATCCTACTTCAATAAGAACTCACCTGCCTACTTAGCGTTAAGTAGATTAATTACACTATGTTAAGTAAAAAAGTGTTATCAATTTTAAAATTGATGAAAAATTAGTATTTTCAAAAGACCCGAATTCAATTCAAGAAATACATTCATCATGTACAAAAGCATCTGCGCTCATCACACAAATATCTCTTGCTACTACCAGTTTACCTGGAACGCAGAAATACTGAATTCTTTAAAGAACAGCCTCTTAGATGTTTAATTAACTCGAGTCCCGCAGTTTCCGAGAGACGTTTTCTCAGGTTATGAAGATACGTGAGCGTATGTGAAGATTTTTCTCCCCCAACTGCAAAGAGACTAAGTAACACTTGGGACGATATACTTTGTATAGTGCTTTTGCCAGTATTTTTATTTTGGCATTATATATTTCAGTCTTATACTAAATTTTCATAAATACAAGACTCTGAAAATATGAGTAGAGGAATATACTATTCAAAGAATGAGAATTATTTCGTTCCTGAGCAACTTTCCAAAAGCTATCAGCTACAGGAAGTCTTAACCTCATGACTGTCATGTATCCAAACACAATAGAAATTCTATTGTTTGTCGCCCATCGGTGTATTAAACAATGATAGTCATCATGATTTTTGCATATAGCCAATGCTGAAAATGCCTTCCATAATCAACAGACGCTACTCGAAAACCTTTCCGCCTCATCAGCTATCGCTTCTACGCACTATGCACCTTAGCCATAGCCCCTTAAACTTTTGGATCCTGTGAGCTGCGTCAGTCACTTTAGTTTTCAAATCAAACTATTATAGTCAACTGAAACTAACAAACGCCAATGGCTTATCTAATTGCCATACTGCTCGACATTCACGCCTTTTTACGTTTATTCTATGCATTAACCGACTTTTATCTGCAAGCCCATCTGCAATTAATTCCACTGACCTCTGGTCCGAAAATAAACAGACCACGTGACTTGGGACAACCAATCGCATTCAGTCACGTACACCGTAAAGCTCTTGCTCTGACAAACGTTTCGGCTTTAGTAATTAAGCTTGTAATTGTGCTATAACATTTTTATGCGCAAATTTTATGAGTGACCGAGTTGCGATGTGGCGGGGTATGCAATATATGCGCTTTGCGTACTTGCCTGGTATGACCACTTTGTGGTTCTTAGAAGTAAAAAGGATGAAATTCCCATGGGTTTTTATTTGAAGTGAAATCAAAAGCATTCTTAATTATCGAGAAACTATCCTAGAACGAGTAATTATGTTGGGACTTCAAGTTTTTTTTGCGCAAAATAGCTGTTTAATAACAAAATAAAAGCTTAAACATATTAATAACTGTCTATCTTTTTTTAACATATATTATCAGGTTTGTATTATGTACTAAAATAGCCCTTAAGTTATATTGTTACTAACCACAAAACCTATGGTAAGTACTTGAATGAATAAAGAAAATATTAATAATGGCAAGTTTCCAGTTATAGTCTCATTTAATAGTATTTTTATGTTATCTTGTTAGGTTGTCATTTAACAATAAAAAACATCCTTTTAGAGCTTTATATACTTCTGTACCCGTAGCCTAGCAATAGTATATACATTTTTATTTCAAGAAAAATAAAATCATGGCTTTCGGTAGGCACTTACTTCAAACAAACTCATTCGAAAAGTTGATTAAAAAGTAACGACTTCGTGTGTTTATGTGGAACTGTAAAAATATCATAAAAAAGATATCATACCACATTGATTGATGTACGAGAACGTCTTTTTGCAGATTTTGTTTTCATATTGTTTCAATATAAGACAACTTAATGTAATTTATTTGTGTATATTTGGTTTATTTCCAGCATTAAACATCCCATTGCAAGGTCAGTTTTTCCCAAACAGCATCGATATGGGCAGTTTGGGCTGCAGGCCCACCATGCAGGCCCAGTGCGGATTGGTAGGTGTCAATGACATCCTATGACAGTATGCGAAGGCCTAACGTGCCTGGCTTCAAGAATTTTATGAATGGTTTAATCAATATTTTGATGTGTTGAGAAAAAGAAATATATAATATGTAGAGGAGATCGGAACGGTCAGTTCGCTCACTCGGTGGTAGACACGCCTGACTATGAGAATTCATAAACACTGCCCAGCGACCGTAACCTGAGGCGACGGTCATTAGTTCTCATATAACCGGTAATTTCAGCTAGCTACAGTGCCCTCATCCCGAAACACAACAGTGCATAACATTCCTATTGCATGACGATAATAATCTGGCACTGTATGGAGTCTACCACGTAGTACGTTTTAGACTTTTTTATAAACAAAGTAATCATATCAATGGTCATATAAAATAACACTTGCTCGCATCTACCACCAGCCACTGCAGGACATAATTATTTCAGATGGTTACATAAAAAAATCTTAACAAAAGACCAGATCCTAAAAACTTTTATGTCCATAACACAAAAACCAAGCGATACTCCCAACACGAAGTTTATCAATATCTTCCTTTAATGGGCAAACTTTTACGATTACAGAGAAAATAATTACTTTCACACTTACGGTAAGTAATAACACCGGTAATTTGAGGTTTTGATAGCGTAGCAGCTAAAGCGATCCGTTGAAAATCGTGCTAGTTAAGCATCGATCTTAACGTCAAGAACCGGATGGCTGACCAGATATATATATATATATATATATATATATTTTGATATATTATTATTCGGTTGAGAGGTCGTCTGCAACGCCAAGGGTTCCGGGTTCGATCCCCAGGCCGTACAAAAATTTGTGGGCATGAACATGTCTGTTTTTATTGGTCTGGGTGTTTTCTATATATATTAATATGTATGTCCAAAAAAAAGGAATATCAGTGTGTTTATCCGTTGTTTAGTATATATGTTAGAGGCTAATGCTTAGTTTGGGGCTACATGCCGCGGTGTGAATGTCAGTGGATATATGTCTTTATTGTGGCCTCACCTTTAACTAATGTATTTTAGACAACTATCTGTTTTACTGGGATATCTTTTATCCTATATTTCAATTATAAATTTAACCACGGCACCCTGATTAGCAAGTAAAGTTAAGGGATTATTCATATTAATAGTAAGGGGGACACTTCAGATTGTACGCTACAGATAAAAATATGCATCTACTAATAACTTTTATCGGTAGGAGTCAACTCTTAACGCCTACCCTAGCAGGCCATTCTACGTTTATTACCCTAAAGAAAATCCAAC
Source organism: Leucinodes orbonalis (assembly GCA_019425675.1). Lineage (NCBI taxonomy): Eukaryota > Metazoa > Arthropoda > Insecta > Lepidoptera > Crambidae > Leucinodes > Leucinodes orbonalis. The sequence goes on along the minus strand of PQWD01006889.1, from coordinate 156,515 downwards.
CTAAGATAAAATACCTTCCCACCCTTAAAATTGTACTCTCAGTATAATCTTATTCGACTATTTATAATTGTCTAAGTGATTTTACTGAGTATTTTTAATTTCCACATAGCAAGTACCGAACTTTAAAACTTTGGTTGTTCGCAAACTCGTTACATCGTTCACAATGAATTATGGCGCATATGCTGTTATTTTCTTATTCAGCATCGTAGTAATAAAAAAAGTATTTAACGTGAGACTAACAAAAACAACCGAAGTGTATGGAAACATGCGCTGCGTCTTTAAGTCTTTAAATTTAAACGGCCAGTACAGAATGAAAGGCGATATGACAGTCTATTGTTTGCTAAAGCTCCAACAGAAGTAAAACCGTGTAAAGATTCGAACGCAAGATAGATAGCTGTCAAGCTCGCGCCATTTTGTTTTTTTTTTCTTTTAACACGAAGCCGCCTCACTCGACGCGTCGCGAAGCGTTAATACTTACCTTATGTCTTTATTTTTTATTTTACCTCAGTGTTATTATAAGGGAGAAGTTTATAATATCGGTTTATTATCGTCAGGCGAGCTCTCATTAAATTCTTTTGTGTTAATAACCGAGTGGCCATGGGAAATAAAAAATATTCGACTTTACGAGCAGCTGCCGCGATTATTTCTGCACGTTAAGAGTTAATTTGTGTCAAATTAAACGTCGAATCGCGGACGCCATTTGCAATTAAATGAAGATTTCGTATGTAATTTTTGGAAATGAAACGCAAAAGTTGGATTCTTTGTTTAATTATAAAAAAAGGAAATGTTATGCCTTGTTTTGTTGGTACGCGGCCCACTGTGTGTCTCGGACACATTTACGGGTGTCTTGAACACATTCGTTTGTTCCCGGGTGTCACGTTACACAAGTTTTAAAAATTGATGGCGTGTAATAAATGTTTTTGGCTGCACCGATCTTGTCTTGCGGCCTTCTGGGGCTATAAAGTATCGCGATTGCACCTCCCTTTCTGGCACCCAATAAATAGCGCCAGCAGAGCGAGACGGCGCTACGCAGATTTGTGATTGTTTCTTACATTTTTAATACCCATGTCGATTTGTATTATATGTTTAATAAAATGGAAGAGTCGTAAAATACGAATACATTGTGTTGCTGCGGTCTTTTTGCGGTTACGCACGTACAAATGTATTTTATTCGTATTGATTGCACGTCGGCTGTTATAAAACCATGTTTATGTTTTAACAAGTAGTGTTCCGGTTCTGGAAACAAATGGATCCATAAATACTACTGCATAAATTATCATAATCATTATTACATCATTATAATATCTTACCTAAGACAAGTTAGCTTGATTTATAATTCTGACGAAAACAACTACATTCTCATTGAGAAACTTGCAATCTTTTGAATCGCAAAACTCAGCGCCAAGCAAGAAAATAAATCCTCATTTGAACAGTAAACACATAACTTAGGAGCTTTAATTAAACATGCTTTCTTCAAACCTGAAAGCTCACATATGCGCAAATAGCAAGTTAAATAAATTTTAGAATACAATGCTGCATAGCCGACTCTTGCCAATTCCTCTCTACGGTCAAAAGAAACAATGGATAATAAACAAAGCAATATCGCCGAGAAACGCTGACGCCTCGTAATAAAAGATTCGGAGAAATGGTAACGATAAAATATAAGCGGGCACAGTGGTACTCACAATGTTGCTGCGGGACAAAATTATTTCCGGAAACTGTTTAGAGGAAGATGCAATGGCCCATTGCCGGAGTATTGTCGAAGGTTTAGATTCATTTGACTGTTAAAGCAGTGCGCTGCAAACGGAACCGAAAACTACTTAGCATGGCCATAGAAAACTATTTTCCTGTGTTGTTGAAATCTTTAAATAAAACCACTGTATTACCGCGAATGAAATGTCTGGGAATTGTTATAACGTGCAACTGAATTTATATTTATGGTTAGGAACTGCGTTTTCTTACAATGATCACTTTCTTACTAATAATTTTACCTGCAACTATGTAATTTGGTTTACTCAATCCTTAAATGTTCCCACCATAAAGTTTAGGCTTTTAGTGTAGTCGTGTTCGGGAAGAAGATTGAGAAAAGCTGTAAAATTAATAGATAATACGACATAACAAGTACCTACGGAGCTTCCAGATAACTTTGTGTACTATTTCTATAATACAGACAGTAGCGAAATTTGTGCGTTGGATTGACTGATTTGTCTGTTATTTAAAAAAATATAATGCGTTCCATTAAAGCCTTAGCTTAGAAATACAGGTTAACTTGATTTTATATTATTTATGTTTCGTAGTGTGGGTTTGAGATAAAGATTTTTTAATTGACACTAAGCCTGGAAAAAATACATTGTTTTGTGTATTTATGCTGTGTCCATTTATAAAGCTCCCAGCAAAATTCAAACCCCCAAGGGTATTTTTAAATCCAATATCTTGAGACCACAACACCTCATAGCATTAATTAAAACATATATGACAGTGTAACTCCTAAAATGCATATCTCTGTTTATTAAAGCGTATCAGAACTGAGCAATTGGTCCAATTGATAGCTTTCGACGTCAATTCTGTCGGCATTTAGGAAGCTCTTTGGAATTGTATTGCACAATTCGGTCTTGTGACGGACGAACCGTGTCAACCTAGTGCTGAAACCTCTTTGGCAATTAGTATGCTAGCAACTATACTGCAATGAGTGGAAATGAAGGAGACTACAATCTATAAAGAATAAAAAGTGTTATATATTTTTCTTGGAGTACTCAAACACATTCATTGGATATAGTGGCGGAAAGGTTCTCAAGTGGCGTCCACGTAACGGGAAAAGAAGTGTATCGGTCAACGCTTTTTTGTCCATAAACAATAAAGCGATGACCTGGTTAAGGTGGCGGGTAGCAGATGGATATCGTCAGCTAGGAATCAATCCATGTAGTAATCATTAGGGGAGGCCTTCGATTAGCAATCAACACATTATACTGTAATAATAATGTCATTTCCTGAGATTACCATATTTTACTAGAGAGAGACCGTACTCATATATAGGGTTCTACTTTGGGAACCTATCTCTTACATGTTCCGCTGTAACCGTACCTTTAATTGTGATTTGGGTTTAAAGACGAGACATCCAACGAAATTACTGGATAATATTTAATTAATTACGAAAGAAACCGCTTGGTGGGGCATCTGTTACCAAGCGGTTTAGAGCGATGAGTGCAGTTCGGACATTAGATTTTCTATTGTCTGGTTTCATAGCAATCAAGAGGATATAATGTTCAAAGATATTGCTTGTTTGGCATAGAAAATACGGCATCCCTATGTTGTGTCTTGCATAGCGAAATATGATGATTTTGAATCAAGTGGGAGGACTCTGAAAAATAAACCTTCCGCCAGTTTATATTAACTTATTAATATAATTAAGTCCAAGTTTCGCAGAATTTTCACAGAATTGATTTATATGAAGTATTATCAAAACTGACATTTACGAGATCAATTTAAATTAATTAACATAAAAAAGATAACAATCTAACTATACAACCCACCGAGGAATTTACGCACGTCATAAAAATATACAAAAACATCACAAATCGCTGCTACATTTTACAAGTTGCGTGTAAACCGACGTCATATCAAATTTAGGATGCACAGTGGTACGGGCCGTCTAAATTTATAATATAACATTCAACATAATATTGCTTCTCATGAATTTTAAACAACAAAACAATGGTTTCCGCGTCGCAACGTGTGCTGGATTTAAATACTGTACAATAGGATTATGTTTTAACTAGGCGGTTTGTGTGGGTGAAAAAATCCGCTGCGCGGACCTTATGTACCTTTGTAATACGGGCGTCGTGCATTGAACCTGCTTTCTTATTTGAATACATGGGCATAAATCATGGAAGGTGCACAGTGGTCGAGATTAGAATAAAACTGGATAATACTGTTAATGCGCACAGTGGTACGAACGTGTAGAGGTGGGCAAAATTTTATGCGTGGTATATTATTTAACATCTGGAAAGGCGGCCTAGAGGTAAAAGCTTGTTTTAACGGGTTATTTTTAAATTAGTGCCATTTTGTTTTTTAAGGGGACACATTTAACAAAAATACCTCCAGGCCTTGTCACTTATCTTATCGGGGTACAATAAAATTTATGGACATATCAAAGTTCAGGGAGTTAGTAGTACACTAAGACTTCTCGTATTTTATTACTTGGTAATAAATTTGATAAATATTTATCGACATGTTAAATCAAATGTTGCCTACATTCAAACAATTAATTGAATAACTTACCTTCCATTTGACAGTGAAATCTATACATAAATATTTATATTTTATTTTTCTTCGTATTCAATAATAAAATGTAACTGTAACTGTGTGATTTATAAGTTTCCAAAATATTTATGTAATTTGTTCATTCGAATCAGATCACTGATCGAAGCTTTGACGGATATTAACGAACATAGCCATAGGACATTTCTAGAAAGTGTAAGAAGAAACCATAAATAAAATGAAAGATATTTTTAGTAATTTAGACGTACATACTTATTTGATCTTCTGCGCCTTTTTATTTACAATTAAAATAAACAACGATTTCTAGCTAGCATTTATCAAAAGCGACAATACCTTGTACACCGTCCCCGGGTAGTGCCACTGATGTCAAGGAAACCCACTTACCTAGAAATAAAAAGAAATTTTGAAAAGTGTGATATGACAATAAGCATAGAATCAAAATATATGTTTAAGTTACAATTATAAATAAGGTCACAGTAGTCAATAATAACAAATACCATTAATCATCATCATTACAGCCTAAAAATATCAACTGCTGAACAAAAACCTCCCCTAATGATTTCCATGCGGCATAGATTTCTTTGGATGAAGACGATAATTTGTAGAGTTAAATAAACAAACATGATGTTCCAAATACGAAATGTCCCGTTAGTTTTTTTTAAATAATTCATTACTAAGATGTTACGTCACCAAATACCAAATTTAGTTCAAGTAAACCCAAATAATTCTAAGCCATTCACTCCTAAACTTCGCAGCTTACCCCGAAACCATCCCCTTAGGTATCTCCTTATACGAGCGAGCGGCCACAAAACTGCATGGTATGTGCAGACTGCATTTTGCATTCTGATGACCGAAATGCATAGTCAGAACAGTTGCAATAAGCTCGACGTTTGTCGGTACAGAATTGATGCGATAGCTCGGAACGCTAAACAATATAATATTTAAAGCTGAGTTTGCTTTGCTTTTGGTGGCGATTGTATGAATTTTGGATTCTGTGTTCTATATTCGGTAAGCAGGACCATGTGATTCTAGGTGTTGAATAAAAATATTATTGAAATTTCGTGCATGTTTTCAATGTAAATTGGTATGAATTATAAAAAATGGGGTTCATGGAAGTAGTATTACAAAAATGTGTAGTTTTGGGACTAATCTCGAATATTGTACAATATATCTAAAGATGTTAATGCAAAATAATAATTATCATACGATCATGAACATCGTATTTAATTAATAAAATTTTAAAATATAAACGCTGTATACGTGATATCCCGGTCTTGTGTTCCTTTTTTCAATATTTTCTTGGCATAGCCGACATTAAGTCTAGACGAACAGTCAGAAAGACAAAAAAGTACTCTTGCAAAGGAGTAAATTCATTATAATTACGGAAACCTAGAAAATAACGAGCAAGAGCAACGTTTCGTTACTTCATACAAGTACACACATAAAACCTTATGAGCACCGCGACAAACACGGTAAAAAATCAGACTGAATGTACAAAAACAGTGCCTAATCTTACGTTACAGTTTCGATTTTTTTCAATGAGAATTTCATTGTACGGAACTACTCATCATCAGCTCATTAAACGTCCCCACCGAGGGGCACGAACATACGACTTTACACACAACCTTCGAATCTCTTCGCAGGTGTGCATGAAGGTTTCCTCACGATGTTTTCCTTCACCGTAAGAGCGTCGGATAACGTACATATATTTTCGAAAATTCATTGGTACGTGTCGGGATTCGAACCTCAGCCCTCCCGGTAGGAAGGCGACAGTCCACACCACTGAGCCACCGACCCTCGACCGACGGAACTACTAGTACGGTTTAATTTTTTTCTTTACGGCACGGAACCCTTAACGTAATGAGAAAGAACTGCGTTTCGTTATTTCAAACAAGTATACACATAAAACCTTATTAGCACCGCGACACACACGGTAATAGTTAAAAGGAGCAGACTGATGTCATTACTCGTCTAATGCGATTACAGTAAATTGTATTACCACATAGGAAGTTGGAATAACAGGATGCCGCCCATTATGACGTGTTGCTGGTCTTACAGACTTAGTTATTAGGTTCGATGTTGGCTTTTATAGTTCGCTTTGAATCTACGTACCGCGTATGAAATGTGTAGAATGTTGTGTATGAAAATAATTCTTGGAATTTCACTCACGTTTAGTTAACAGTTATGCGGCTAGGTTTGATACTAAGTATGAGATGGCGGCTAAGCTAGGTTAATTTTAAAGATGATATAGGACAGTTTGTAAGTCCGACGTTGAAATGATAACAATGAATAGTCCTTCATAGAAATATTACAAAGTAAACATACGTATAGTTTACTACTTCTAGTACTGAATCCAGGCCCTCTCAATTCTTTTGGGTGAGGCTAAAACTAGCAGAAAAAAAGGCGATGGAAGTGGATGAAAAAAGACTTGGTCCCATAAAAGGCTTTTTTGTTCGTTTATAACCACCCTATTCTCACTTGCTATTCATATAAACTTCCGAAATGAGTACAAAATGTAGTATAAAGTACTAGAAATTGCCCAAAACTGCAGGTTAAATTTAGCAGATTTTAAAGATTAAACTTATAGTATTTGGCAATAACTAACTACAACAAATACGTTATATCATTCCCCGTCATTCCAAACCTCAGTTGCGAACGCATTCTCGATACCATTTCAAAAGATCCAAATTAAATAAATCGTCCATTTAATCCCCTCTAATTTAATTCCGAGAAGTGTAAGTAACAAAATTCTCAAAACAAATTTTGCAAAAAAGGTATGTACAACAAAAAGACGGAGAGCGCCGACATATCTTCCTTTTAAGGCACCAAAAAATTCTCGGGCGACATGCATTAATGGATTTAACGACACGACGATTCGGATAACGTTATTAAATAAAACTCTCAATATAAATAACCCTATCTGTCGGTCGTAAAACTTCCGATTTTGGCGGTCGGCTCGCGTGCTCACGGATTTTTAACCCGAACACTTTTTTACCTGAGATAGGCCGTGTGTAAGGACAGTTGCGTGGGCACCTTAATCTCACCAAAATATCCTCCCATAACAATATTTAGTAAAACTTGGTTCAGGGCTAAAGGGCGAGGCAAGCAATAGTTAACGATAACCGCGAATTGCATCGGATAGGTATTTCAGAAAGCTCACAATTACCTACACTGTGATCCCGCTTCAGGGGCAGAATTAATTTTAAACTGATACAGACTATGGATCTTACCCAATTTGTAAGATGTGACAGTCAATGTCCAAATACATTCTTCCTACTTTACTAGAATCTTTCGAACCTTCATTCTTAGCATACTTTTAAATTGCTAACTAAAACAATACTAAACGTATATACTGACTGCGTTCCTGCCAAATCAAAAACCATTCCATATTTAAGTTCCATCAACAGTTGTAAACTTCCACCGATTTATACATGGCAGGATGCTAAAGACGATCTTAAGGTCATAAATCGAGCGATCTCATGAGACTAAACAGAAACTGCAATGCACATCTAGTTTCCAACATGGGTGCCACACAAATCACAATAACAGCTCTTCATTATCCGCATTTCACTGTGCTGGGGCCCGTATCTATCGGAATGCGCCCACAAAGGAGTACCCATAGCGAGTTACTAAGTCGATATACTTTGTACAACCGGCTTGAGTCAAACCAGTCCGCTTCGAGCAGGTCATGAGGGTCCGGTCCGTAACGTCCTAACAGCCAGTTGACTGACACTTAAATGCCACTTAGGCGTTGTTCTCTGAAAATTTTATTGGTAATAAGTAGCTTGTTGATGCGTTTTCGGTGCGTTGCTCGTGCGTTTGACATAACATCGCTTGACCTTTGGGAATTGGGACTTTTGTTGATAACTCCTAGTAGGATACTGATGTTAAGTTTTTTGAATTTTGAATGTGCGTATACAGTTGAGAATCGCTCATCGCAGAGTGCATTTACGTTGTCCTACGGACAGAATTCCGAGTAATGTGCCTTGATACTTAAACTTGTACTAAACAGTAATTACAGAGGTGGCATCGAGGTAAATACACCCAGCCATCTCGCTCTTGCACTTGGCTGTCATTCGCCCAGTGTACAGAATTTTCCCGTAAATATCGTGGGGGCATGTCGGCAACACTCATAGATCCTTTTACAAGATTATGCAGCGACCAATGACCATTAAGATCTATGCTAATAACCAGCGCCTAGTAATTTGTGTAATAACTAATGATATAAGTAGGCATTAAAAGACTTTGATCTTGAATGTATATTTAATAATTTTATGTCTTTATAAAATCGGTGGGTTTTAAAAAATATACGCGTATAAAATAGAATAGCAATATTGGATTTTTGTGTTTGGATTGTCGAACGAATTTTTATCTTATAATTAGGTTGTTAAAGTCGTGTTAGGTAAAATTGTGACCTGATAAACTGCATTTGAAAAAATGGTTGATGTTCAGGCCTCTAGTGCTAAAGCATGAAATAATGATTCGTATCTTTGTAATTGTTTAGAATATGTAACAGCATAATATAAGGGGTTTTTAAAACCGATATAACAATTCTTTAATACGAGTATCGTCTCATATTCATGCTATTCGTACTCATTGAAACAGAAACGAAATTACGGATTTAATCACATAATTATAATATTATTTTTTTCCGTAATTAATTGGTAAATTTTATACTACACGGTTTAATGTTAATGTAAATTAATATGGTTACTTTTATTATTGTTGCTTTAAAAATGTTTTAATGTTTTGCAGCAGTCGTGCGTAGTAGCAAGCGATATCCGATGGCGGTATACATTTACCGACTCATTGAATTTATTGATTATTTTAGTTTAAATATTGGTTTTTTTCTCATTCTCTTATAAAATTTAGTTTATTGTTTCTATATATTAATATTCTACTCAATCATATTATATGTGTATTTATTTAATATGTATCTTATAATTTATTTATTTATGTATATTTACATATATGAGTTATTATATGTTTTTGTGCAACCACTGTAATAAATATGTGTGTAGTGTTTTTATAGTCAATTGTTAATTTATTATTAGTTAATTTAAGAAAAACCTGTTAATGGCCATACTTACATGTAATGAATAAGTCTAACTATAAGATAACGCTGTTGGTTTTCTGAATAAATAACAATATATATTTATTTATACGATACGAAGTAATCTCCTCCAGTAATACATCACTATTGTAATTACTACAACGGTAACTTGTATTCCGTTATTCTACTTAAATCAGAGCCAAGTTAAGTAATTTATTTAATCACAACAAGCACATTTAACGTTCAATAAATTAAATGAATCGATAAATTTAATTGAGATGATCTCAATCCCATTCCAATTGATGTAAATCAGCTTTAAGCGCTGTTAATTACAACACACTTAACCTAAGAGCTAGACCATTAAGCGTTGGGTTGCTTGCAGCGCATTCTTCGCTTACCAATATTGCGGTCTTGGCCTATATGCCGATGATATAAAAGATGCCCCAACAAAGAGACCAGCAGCAGCGCGTATATTCCATTTTTCAGAAAAATACACCTCATGAAAAGGCGCCCGTAGGAAATAGTAATTACAAGTTGTCGTCTAGCGCCGTATGGCATTGTGCCTTCACAATGCTGAGGAATCTTTTTGTCGGCGCTATCGGCCGCGTGCACTGTAGTGATGGGAAACACTCGATAGTTTCGATAGTCGATACTATGGGATAACCTGTGGTGTAGATTGAAGACAAAATTATCTCTATGTAACAGTAATCCTATTGTCTGGTCTCTGATCTACAGTATTAATTTACTTTATTAGTTTACTAACTTACTTGACGGATGAAAAATACATTCTTTTTATTTATACAGTTGAAGAATATAGGATTGATTCAGATTTAGTGTGATGGGAAATAATCTATAGTTTCTGTATAGTATTTGCGCAACTAATAGAGTAATGTAAGCGGCAGTATTTACTTACCACTAGAACAACTTAGTTGTTAACAGATTTAGTTGGTGGCTGACATGAAAAACCGTTTTCTAATAAATACAGCTGAAGAATTCATGTTCAATTTAATTGAACATGAAATACACTTTACTGAATATCTGGTTTCATACCATCGTTTGTAAAATGAACACAAATTACTTTAACTTAGGCAAGAGAAACTACAATACAAACATATCACATTACCCAACTTAGGTCACAGTAAGCTCGTTAGGCTTCTCTCATGATACTAGGCAATATAGCGATTATTTTGTTTGTACGACAAAGTTGTGAAGGTCTTTGCTGTCTGTATTTTATGAAGTCCACAAATGCGGTTTTAAAATTAGAGTAAATGGTCAGCAAACGTACTTTTTAATGGACTTTTCTGCATTAAAAAATGTCGTCGCTAATTATGTTCACAGATTTAGATTGAAACAGTCAAAGGAACACGTCAAACTAGCAATTGAGCTCAATCACGTAGCAGCTAGGACGTTAAGTCATCGAATTGGTAAGAAAATTATTTACTCGAGTTTTTTTTTGGTTCAACGTTCACTGTTGGTTAGCCTAGACTGGTGGGTAGGTACCATAGGATGGTAATCGTTGAATAGTCGATGTAAATAACATATCTGAAGTGAGCCCGCGAGGTTACGGCCCAATCTCTCCATAGCCGCCAAGGTTACAATCGATTGTGTACATAATAAATTGCAATATTATCATTAGCCAATAAAGCCCACAGCAGAGGTTCCACTCAGCATGGTTATAGGAAACAATGCGATATTCACTAGGTGGTAGACTCGATACTGAGTCTTCTAGGTAGATACTGCAGTGCCAGATACCGTCCCGTGAAACAGGATTGTTATGCACTTTTGTGTTTAGGGATAAGAGCACTGTAGCTAGTGAAATTGCCGGGTATAAAAGACCTAAAATCTTTTGTTTCGGGCGACGGGGGCAGTGCGGCATTGACGGAGAATAATAACTGTCTATCAGTTGTTGGTCCTCTCAATTTCAAAATCTCGGTCAATCCGCTCTGTCATGTTAGGCGTATCAATTACCATCAGGCGAGCGTCCTGACCATCCTGTACACTTTTAACATAAAAAAATATAGAAAAATTAAATAACCTTATTTTTACAGCGACTCAGAAGTTTTATCGATGGTTGACACACGGACAACACTACTGCTCTGAGCCGGGATATATATTTATATGGCATTGACGATTATGTGAACTTTGGCTTTGAATACGCAACGACTGGTGCTGACAAGATAATTTTGGTGAAGGATTTACTATGCGACCCCAACGCGTCGTGGGACATTTTGGGTAAATGTGCTATTGTGGCGTTCAAATCAAATTATACTTAGCGTAAGGCTCAGGTAAGATTTTATTGATATTAGGTGTTCGTGGTTATATAATATGTGATCTACTTTTTAGCGTATCATTAGGTTTATTTTTAGTAAGAAACCTGTGTCTTTTCATACGGTTAAAATAATGAATCATTGTTGTTGTTAATTTTTATGTTAAAAATATCCTATTATCTTTAAGTTATTTGAACCGAAAAATGCGAATTGGCCAACTTCACAAACCTTTGAATTTCTTCGTAGGCGTGCACAGGTTTCCTCATGATGTTTTCCTTCACCGTAAGAGCGCCGGATAAACATACATTTAATTAGGAAACTCGAAAAGACATTGGTACGCGGCAGTATTTGAACCTGCACCCTCTAGATCAGAAGGCAACAGTACACACCAATGAACCACCGATGCTCTCCAATATGGATGTCAGTATCCCTTACCATCTTGTTTATCGTCATCTCATTAACCAATTCAAAAAAAAAGGTCTACATAACAACACACAAATAACTTGGATGGCAGTTTTAATTGCGTAAAACAATCTCAAGCTAACACGGCATCTAATTTATACCAACAACACAACTCTAAACTGTGTCGAAGTTTCATCGACTATTCGCAACACTATTGAAATTCTTAACAAACTTCCACATTGGAAGGCGAACAATCTACAAGCAGTTTTATCAACGCAACTCCTTAATCATTCATGTATCGCGTGGAAGTTTCCAAATATATTTACAGCTACCCCGGGGTGAATTAACTAAGTGCCTAAGGTAACCTTTAATCCGGTCCGCCACCCGAGATGATCCTACAGACACTATAATGCAATCGTGAATTAGGACTTTCCTGGTTTTGTTTTGAAATGATGAAATAAAATGAACAAATCTTTATTCAATTAAGTCTTTACAAGACACTTGAATCGTCAAATTAATAATAAATTTTAAAGCTAGTTTGAATCTACCATTTCTCTCATTTTGCTTCTTATAGACTAATTTATATGATGATGATGTGACCATTTGCAAAATTTCAGCTACAAAATGCTGAATAACCTCTATCTAATAACTTCGAATTCGTCTGTGCAAGGCGATCTGCATTAGGAGACTCCCTGCTGCGATGACAAAGTCAAATCCATTTATTTAATTCAGGTTTACAATATGCACTTATAAACAAAGGTGCACAATGGTTTTTAAGGTGTACACTCATTAAATATATATTTAAAATCGAGAGAATAGTTATAATATCAAAATTGTGTGTACGCGATTTTATCCAAGACATTTGTGTTGATTCAATCTTTTTAACTAAACACGTTTGACGTAAGCTGTAGCTTAAGCTGCCTCCACTCCGGTTTTTTTACACTAACGCCATTTGGTAACCAGCTCAACACCTTAAGTTGCCACCTATTTCGGTAACAAGACAGATCTAAAAAATAACGTTTTTGATCTTGTCCTTTAGAGGGGTGACTTTTAACTCGATAACCACGCACGCAGTCGATGATAATGTCCAAACTTTAATTACACTTTTCATCAAATCCAACCATCAATTGGGTAAATATGTCATTACTTCACCTATTAGTGTTATCCGAATTTAAACAAACTTTAACGATAAAACTAAAACTAGAAAACTTCGTTAAATAACAGGTAGCAGTAATATCTTAATTAACCTAACCTTTTCACATCACATCATGGTCACCCTATTTCAATTCAGAAATAAATACCAGTATCAATTACCAGGATATTTCGATTTTGTACTAAGAATGAGTAATTGGACTTTTATGGTACACATATATGTAATTAACGTTCAACCAGTGATTATAACAAAATGTACCTTTGACTTACTTTAAAAGTTTTTAACTTAATATTATATTCCAACAAATAACCTTAATTCAATTAGGTACATATAACAATTATTGCCCAACAAACCTTTGTTGTAATTGAAACAAACCACAAATGACATAACGCTAAATGAACTCATTTAGTATGCAATTTCAACTTGTTTTGCGTGATGAAGTATTTTCATTCAAGCTAGGAAAACTGTGACAAGATGCACTGAACTTAGTGTATTTTAACGGCTACTTTACGGTTCACCATCTTTCGACAGTTTACAATCTCGCGAGATAGAGTATAATCTAACGTTTTGGAAAATTTTACTGTAACACATACGAGTATATACTGTAGTGTTGCGACCAATGATATTCTGTATATATAAAGGTAGATACGCCATCCGTGCCTCAAAAACGAACCGCCTAAGAGAGTACAGTTTGTACTCTTTTGTTTAGGTAAATGTGTTCAAAATTAGTAATATGTGTATGTGTGCTGTCACTGCATTCGGAACACTTTTTTCGATTGTTTTGTGAGCATAGCACGAATCCATACTTTTTACATCATTGGTTGCGACCATATTATTTCATGTAATTTTGGCACACTTTTTGTATATATTGTAAGAACGTGTCGGCAAAAAGGACGTCTGAATAGATATCTCTTTATTACCTACATCTCATTTTACTATATCTTAAAACGTTCACGAAATAAGCTTCCTATAAAACTGTATGTTATTCGAAAACTATCTAAAAAGGTAATAAAATATTATTGAAACATCAAGCAAATACGCAGTGTTACTGCATTTACTCCATCAATTTGACCCCAAAGATAACATTATGAACGATGTCCTTGTATATTTATCGATTGCACGTTCCACAATGCAGGTTTACAGTTTAATTCAAACTAGGGCATCGTCACTCATTGATTACTAATAATTAACTATTGTTCTTAAGATAACGTTTTCTATCATCGATATTTGTGTTTATGATACCACCATGATCGTCATTAAGGCATGCTACGAATTCAAATTACAAATATTTTCTAATACTACTGGAAATTCGGTGTCTGAATGGTGTGGATTGCAGCTGCCGATAGGGAGGGTGCAGGTTCATCCGGCATCGTACCAATGTGATTCGAATTTTCGAAACTATGTAACGTTACTCTCTTACGGTGAAAGAAAACAGAGGGAATCAGCGCCCGCTTGCGATAAGATTTTAAGGTTGTGCTTGAAGTCTGGCCGCACTGGGCCCGTATGGACGAGTAAGGCCTATATACCCTATATGGGTAGGCTCGTACGGTACGACCACATTCGCTTTTTAATTTTAAGTCATTACTGTGATAAGTTTCCATTTTTATGTATAAATATTTGAGTACTAAATTATGTTTTTTCTCGTCGTCGCTTCGTGTCATCACGAAGAAACCCCTTATGGATGCATTAGGGGGCCTCGCAAAATATTTCTTACCCACACAAAATTCAAGTCTTGCCCCGCCACTGGGCCTTAAAAGATTAAAAATATTCGATTGCCCCTAGCAGCTTAGTATTGGGTGATGTATCTTAAGGCTAAATACAATAAAATAAAAACGCATTTTTCATCTGCTTAGTGTTTGTTATTAAACCAATTTCATAATAAGGCAATTTAAACGCAAACATTCCAGTAAAATAAACATTCTAGGATGTGCTATGAGCAAGCTCTTTTTAATTACTAAAGTGTAGTGTCGTGGAATAAGAGATTTTGTGATAGCGTTGTAAGAACTAAAATTATTGAATTACCTTTCTAGGGATTTTGTAATCGTTGTAATAAATTGAATCACACTTGATATTCGCGCGACCCTAACACTAATAGGGCTTTTGCTACTCTTAAATTTCAAGGACCGTACTTTCTTAAAGGTGCCCCTTGTTCAAGCTCTTTTTAATAGGTAGTCATAATGACAAGATTCGCACAAACTTTTAATGAACCTTTTATAAATGGGAAACTGGAAAACTATTCATTATTCCTTGGCCATTGCACAATCGGTCCCTTTCAATTCTCTTTGAGTCGTCTTTATCTTTTTCTCCCAATATATTCCAATTGAAACATTGCGAACGAATCCATGTAAAAATATCTATTTACAACAACAATGAAGCAATTTGTACAATCCGATGCTACAATCGTACTCATCATTGCACGAAACAAAACGAATTCAAACGCCCATAAAACACATTTGCGGTTAACCGAACAATTTTCTGTAATTCGGTTTTAATTTTGATTAAAAAAACGCGGCACCGACAAAGTTTTTTACAAAATGGCCCCCACCTGTTCTCGTAAAATTACACGCTCAGATCATAAGTGTTTGTCCGGTGATGTTTTTTTTTTTGTATTTTAAAAATGGAATTCCGAATTTAAATTTCGAACGTTCAGTTTCTATGCGGTGCTCTTTCGCTTACCGCATCCGTGGGTAGAATTTGTTGATATGGGATCTTTTCTGTTTTTACTTTTTTTTATGGCTCGCAGGCAGGAAGCGTAGCGGCGCGGTCGTACCGAAGTGTTTACATGTTTGTGCCCCGTTTGTTTGCATTGGGCCTTTGACTGTATTCGCGATGCAGTTTTGGCGCGAAGTCACCGGATGCTTTTTTAAAGGCTAAATGCAACTCAAATAATGCTCAAATGTTCTTACATTGTTGTGTTAAATTGCAATTGTTCATTCAATGTTTTGTTAAATTGCATAATTCCATGGCATGTGTTCCAAGACATCTGGTCAGCGATACCTTAAACTTTGCATAACGATTTGACTGCAATGATGGCCAATCATGCGGATCTCAATACAGCTTGGTTGCTCGCACAAAAAGACATCGTTATTTTTTCAACCATCGTAACGATAGTAAGAAGCCAAAGTCGTGAGCACAGTTTACTTTGGTTTAATCGGCGTATTTCTGAGTCACGAAACATGGATTTCCTTTGCGTGACCTTGTGTAAAAAAACAATGACTGGATCACTTTCTCTTTGAAGTTTAAGCTTTAGCTTGCTAATTTGACTTAGTGAACCGATTATGCCAGCTTATTTTAAAGCAGGCATGTTTTTTGTATCAAAGCTTATTCTATTAAAAACTTCATACTTTCATGAACTTTCATTGAGATCGTACGGAAGACTTTCGAATAAAGAGTACTCGCAATTTAACTGTTAGTTGATCGTGGAATCTAACATAAAAATATGAAATACTATTCTAAAAACACGGTGACATCTAACACGTTTGAACGTGACGCCTAACATTTCAGCCGTCAAACACAAAATTTTAATTAACAAAACTCTATGACAAAAACAGTGGTCTGCAACGTAACGTTGGCCGGACAAAACAAAACAAAAATCCCGCGTCGACAGCGGGGACTTAGTTTTGACATGTATTAATGGCAGCCGCCGAGAGACGCGGAGATAAATAGAACCATTAGAGAATACAATCCCGCGATCTCGAACTAGTATTGCATTCGGAAGCGTAAGTTTAAATAGTTTTTATAAAATTTTAAAAATAATAATACAAAACAACAATGCGCAGTCTAGACTGTCATCTTTTTTCTGAAATTTCACCAATTTTCTAGGTCTTATCTTTCCTTCCTTTCCTAATAAGTGATAGACATAATTGTACCCTATTACTTTTTTATATCACGTTTCCTACTCTTATAGGATTTATGAGTATATTGAACACATTACATAATTTACCATATATTATACTTAAATATGCACCAACTTTGCCATTGGTTGTTATCTTACATTTCCAATGTACCTATACTACTTCAGCCACTTTTTATGTTCAAAAGAATCCTTCACTAGTAACATTCATCGTTGAGGGTCCCTAAGCAGCTGTACTGCATCACCGGTAAAAAAGGGGAGTCACAATTGTATTTTTCTGCCGTCACCACACAATAACTCTGGCATTTTGGTCCAATACGTTACGGGACGATCAAATTGTCTTTCACAATTTGACTGAACGCATCACGAATATGATAATTCCCTAAGTACAATATAAGAATATCCCAAGGTCCCGGGATTTCCAAACAAAATCCCCTCACCGTTAATGAGATAAAGACGTGACTAACACTATATCCGTTATCCATACGATATTAAGTCCGTTACTTGATGCTTAAGCATTTCAGATGAGTATTGGGTAAGCCACATTTAGCTGAGATGTCACAAAGCACTTATGAAGGCTTTTATCTACGGATTACATATTGCTGTGAATAATTATATATTACCGTTAAGAAACCGTTAACTTTGAAGGTTATACCGATGGTTAACCGAATACGTTTTGGACTTTTGTGGTGTAATTAGGGTTTTGAATATTTATACACAAACTATGTGTCGTTTCTTTTAATTTTTATTTAATTATGTATTTTAAATATTTGTGGTTTGTTGAATATTAATAATCTACGAAAAACAATATCCATCCTACTAATTAAGAATATTATGACGACCCAAAGGTTTTGGGATCTCCACGTATTATAATCATTGGTGTGCATGAACATGTCTGTTTGTATTGGTCTGGGTGTTTTCTATGTATGATATGTATTAACAAAAAAATTATATATGTTTGTTTTGTAACCATGTTACAGGCTACTGCTTAGTATGGGGCTTAATGGCGCTGTGTGAATATCAGTGAATATTTATATATAAAAAAATATATAAAAAAAATGATTTGATAAAGTCAAATAACAAGACAATTTTAACCCTTTGACCGCCAATGACGCCTTAAAGCGCCAGACTATTGTGTCTGGATTCCCGGCGTTCAATGGATTAATGCAATTAATATGAAATGCATTTTAACATTAAATCTCATACAGAACTAGCAACTAACGATTACACGTTTATTTAAACCTGGTCAAGACTTTAACGGTTAACGGAGTTGAAATTACTCAATTTGAGAAGTTAAACGACATATTACAAAGCACCTACGGCGTTAGCGATTAATTGATATGTACAAGGCTGTAACTGGGAGATCTGATAAGGAAACTGTAATGTCTTAACTGTACAAGAGTTATTAAATGTTAATATTGTTAATATTTTATTTTTTCTGTCTTCCTGATTGTGAGGGTTCGATGTGTCTTTGAAATTCATCATCATCATCATTACAACCTAGAATGTCCACTGCGATAGGGGAGGTCCCTAATGATTTCCACGCGGACCGATCTTAACCAGGTCAATCCACCTGGTTGGAGCTCGGCCTACGCTTCGATTTCCGTTACGCCACAGGATAAGCAAGTGGAAATGGCAGTGGGCAGGGCACACAGTGCGTAGAACTGATGGCCGGTGGGGCGGAAAGGCTCTCGAGTGGCGTCTATGAAGTTATTTGTCGATAAGTAAGGGATTTGTCGATGACATAACGGTAAGCTTGGTGATGCCCCTTTGGAGTAATGGTTGAGATGTCGGCTACTACAAAGGTTTCTGGTTCGATTCCCGTCAGGACAACCATTTGTGTGCATGGATGTCTGTTTGTATTGGTCTGGGTGTTTCTATGTATAATATGTTTGTGTTTATAAAAAATATGTTTAAGTATTGTATCCGTTCTTTTGTGTTCATACTACAAACTTCATGCTTAACTCGGGGCTAGATGGCGCTGTGTGAATGTCAGGTATATTTTATTTATTAAATGATGATACGCGAGCACCCTATAAATACTCGTACAACAAACATCTCTTGATGGACAATTACTTATAACCACAGACATCCGAATAACAATTAGACTGGACAAGCCGCCAAGTTTATAGGCAGTCCCAGTGTCGCAATTACTTTTCAATTCTTACCTGTGAAAAGATATTATATTTCTTGGTAAATTTTACTGATTCACTGCGATGATGGCATGTTACAATTGCACAGAATGGCATTTTGGAAAAAAAACGGTAATTTCTTCTAAAATTCGTGCGTCTTCATTCGTCTCACGGAGCGTAAACTATAGCCAGTGTATGCTCGTTGAGCATACATTTGTCGCACTTTTTAACGCGGCTTGCCCCATCTCCTGTATTGGGAAATCTGTGCTTATAACCTATTGGGTTTAATGAGAGCTAACCGTTCTTTATTTTTGCTGAATTTTTAGTCCCTAAGCCTATTCTTACGACTTCCGCGGGAATAGTAGGATGGTGACAATTGTATTTTAATCAGGGGCGTGCACTCCATATATAGAAATAAGTAGTGCATACCCTGTGCATCCAGACATTATATATTAACTGATTCCCACTTATTCGCCCACTTTCCTCTACATATTTGAACCATAGGCGATCTGCTGTCATCAACAAAACTCAATTTGACAAAAATGTAAATTATTTATTGTTTTTGCGATTAATGTCACTCACTTAGCATACCCTACTCATAATCTCTGTGCACGCTACTGATTTTTATCTACCGTCACCACACATTTATTTACAATGTAAAGTGTATTTCATATAAAAACATGGCCAATAACAGATAACATACGTTTGTATTCATATTAATCATACCTTCAACGTGTACTTCATATTTAGAAACATGGCCAATAAGGTTTAAATTTCAAATTTAATCTGGTTGTTTAAGAAAAAATGTTATTCCAAATAAAAAAAAATACAAAAATGGTGGAGATTATTATAATTCAATGGCACGTATCGGCCGTGGCCAAGCCTAACTTACTCTCATTTGTATATGTTAATGTACCGCTTAAACATGCCGCCATTTATAGCGTTTTTATTGTCTGTGACATGAAAATATAATGATGTATTTTCTTGTCTTTGCTTTTAAACATGTGTAGTTTTAGACAGCGGTGTTCGCCAAAAAAATCTACAGGTCGATTTATGCGACATAAACTTATGGCTTGCGAGGCATTTTGTATCGCAACATTTGATTTTTTAATTGGTGGCTTTAAAAATATTTCGCTTTTAAGCTACATATAAAGTGATTTATTACTAGGTGAGTTAAAAAAATGTAACTTGTTAAGTAAGTATCCTAAGTTAACTTGTGACGTAAAGAGGTCATGTCACAGTATTCAGTATATTTACTCACTTACCTATTATTTGTTTCAACCTAAGCCCGATATACAGCTACACCAAAATCATAAATGAGTATGAGGAAACCGGACCTTAAGAATTTAAACAAACAAATTAAACTTGCTGCTAAAACTAAGTCACCAGTATTTTCAACCGATACCAAAAAAGGAGGTTGGTTAATATGGCTTTTTTAATATTTTTGGGCGTATCTTTAAAACAAATTATTAATTATCTCTCAACAATGCACAGTAAATGTTTATTTCCTAACAAACTGAACGATTAGCTCGTTAAAGTATTCCAAGAAAATAAGATCGAATGGAAATAGAAAACATGACTTGCAAATCAAACTCAATTTAGCTCCATAATAAGGGCCATTATGGCAAGTACCTACTTTGGCCAGACAGTAAACTGCAGACCCCTCATTTGTCTAAGGGCTAAATTACTAAAATATGGTGATGTTATCTACTGCGTAAGAAAGACATACTATCTTTATATAAAGAAAAGTCCAACATTAAAAATTGAATTTAATTTAATGAAAAAAAAAATCCGTAAGCATTATTTATACATGTACATGAAACCGCGTCTTAGCAAGCCGATGAATCGACGCCTTGAAGGTCTGATGGAAAGCTTTTGGAGGCGGTATAAGGAAAGCAGAGTACCAGGATATCTGGCGCAAAATGGGGAATAACTTTGTCCAGCCGTGGACTGCAACAGGTTGAAGAGAGAGAGAGGTGGTTACTTAATTTACATAACATTAGAGTTCCACCCCGAAAAAAATTCATCAATCATAACAAGATTTGATTTTTCATCAGGATGCCTGAGTATTTACATTTAAAATATAATATTATAAAGCTGAAGAGTTTGTTTGTTTGTTTGAACGCGCTAATCTCAGGAACTACTGGTCCGATTTGAAAAAAAAATTCAGTGTTAGATACCTCATTTATCGAGGAAGGCTATAAGCTATATATCATCACGTTACAAGCAATAGAAGCGGAGCAGCAATGAAAAATGTTTCAAAATCCGGGGGGAAATTTTCTTACTTGGAGATTCCGCTGCGTACGCTGCGTAAACGGTTAAAGTTTCGCAAAAGTCATGTATGAGAGTATTGTTAAAGGTCTACAAAAAAGTCTGCGACAGCATATGTCTATCTTTTAAGGTTCGCTCCCTATAACAATTTTTTTCTGAATTTTTTTTATAATGCATCATTTTGCAAAGCTATTTTCATAAATATGATATCAATCCTTATCCAAATAAATACTTTAATTATCACAAGTATTTTATTTTAAACAAAATTGCCCTTTACATCATTCAATTTAAATGAATATCTTATGAGATATCGCAGTTTTAACTCACCTATATAAACGAAGTAGCGAGTGAAAGAGAGTGTAAGGCCAAAGTAACTATTCCACGCGGACAAAGTCGCACGCAAAAGCTAGTTTAAAATAAAAACTAAGGTATGAAATGACCTCAAAAGTAACCCATCTAGATTGAAGTTTATACGAATTTCAAAAGTTTTACGATTGAGCCAACATTCGAACTTAGCACAAAGATATTCACACTTTTACAATGCGAACATTAAAGAAGTAGCATTCGCTGCTTAATTTAGAACCGGATTTCCCAGTACTGTAAAATTTCAATCTTAATATGACTATGTTTATTTTCGATCGATAGAGTTATATAAATCGTAAGCAAGTAGATTATAACAGAATGACCACGTTCGAACAATCATTGCAAGCAAGCCCTTAGAACGCCAGGACTCTACTATATATACAATAGAAAATATAGTTTCTGACGCCCTTAGGTGTCATTGGCGTTTGAAGGGTTAAATACAGTGTTCGCATCCGGCATATACTCCATTTCAAGTAATTATTGTGATTGTAAAACACTACCGAAGTCATCAAGACAAACTTTAGTTAAATCAAAAAAGGTATTATTTCCTACAACTTCATGTACTACCAAAAATTAAATCGAATGCCATATTTGAGTAACAACATAAGAGCTTATTAAGTTCACTATTGAAGAAAAGCCTTGACTTAACCCATCAGTTACTTGCAATTCTTACCAAATCATTGGGACATATTGTACTGCACTACTTCCATTCCACCATCACCGTTCAAAAACTTACAACCCAAGTTTTTAAAAAGCATATTACCAGTCCCCTCGCAAGCGAAAATTATTAAAACATTCAAACGCCATCTATCCGAAGTATGACAAAAACATGTCATTAAACGCAGCGCCAATCGCGTCAGGTGCACAGATCTGTCAGTGCTATCTGCACAGCCACTGCGCCCCGGAAAAAATCTACCCCTGGTGCTGGCAAGAGATAAGAAGATGTAAATTACGACGGGGGGGTGTTTAAACGAATTTAGTGGAGCGCTGCTCCTGAACGAAATTAATGTTTCAAAGGTAACCCCGTAGACGCCATAAAGATGCAGATTGACGAGACTGAATGCGACTTTATTGCGATGAGGTAGACTTGCGGTCGCTTGCGTCAGGTACTTCCATTTTAAAGGGTTAATCATGAATATGTCTACTGAACGTTTTTTAACTTAACAAATGACTTCACTGAATAGAAGCATGGAATAGTTTCATATAAGTTGTAGAGCGTTGGTGGCTCAATGGTGTGGACTGTCGCCTTCCTACCGGGAGGGCTGAGGTTCAAATCCCGACACGTACCAATGTACTTGTGCATTTTCAAAAATATATGTACGTTATCCGACGCTCTTACGGTGCAGGAAAACATCGTGAGGAAACCTTCATGCAAGCCTGCGAAGTGTGTGCGGTCGTCCAATCCGCACTGGGTCCGCGTGGACGACTAAGGCCTAATCACCCTATACGGGTAGGCTCGTGCCCCTCGGTGGGGACGTTTAATGAGCTGATGATGAAGTTTTAAAAAGTTAAGAGACTGCGTACAGGTAGGTATTTGTGTGGGTTCTTCTGCAATTAACAGTTTGCTTTTAAATGATGATTTTGGGTGAGGTTAGCTGTTTGCTTATTAGACCTATTTCTTATAAAAATAGCCACAACATGAAACCTTCTTTACATAATCGCATCTATGTTATGTTCACTTGCTTAAAACGATAACAGTAAATGTAGTCGATCGAGACGAGCCTGACACAGCCTCTATAATTTAACAATACTCTTTGTTTGGCCTCTTAATAAGCTGTAGAGTGGAGTTGCTTAATTTTGAGGGTAGATTCGAGATTAGTGGAATGCATAATAAATTGCGGCGGGTCGCGTCGGGGTTTGTTTAGGAAGATGCACCTTCGGAGTTATGGTTTTGGGGGAAACTTGAAGAACGTATATTGTTATGATGATCTAGGGTTCGAGAAGTTAGTTATGATACGAGCCTAAGTTTTTAATGAAATAATATTGAGATAAAAGTTTCCTAAACTTGCAAATGAATTGACGAATTTAATCAAAGTTGCACATTTAGACATGATAATATTTGTGAATAACATAGCTCAGGGTGCTTACCGCATCTTTTAAAACAGTATTACAATAATATTACTTCACCTGTTCTGGTACAAAAATGCTGATGTATCATTATAAAAATAATGTTTAAATCCTGTAATGTTGTAATCCTGTTTGAATGAATTGTTACGTTTCCAAAGATTAAACCTGATATAAGTCCTGATTGTTTATCTTCATCACAATTGTTATGTTCATTATAAACGCAAGAGTCTGCAAATTTTGGTATAAGCACATTAATGACATGCTGTTAAAATTAGAACTGATAATGACTCACAATCATGAGTGCTATGGTGATCACTGGTCGCTGTCAATCAATAGACTTTTACTGTCTGGAATAAAGCTCAAAGATATCTCAAATGTCTACAGTAGGTAATAAGCTATTGAACGGTGTTAGTTCAAAGCACAAACATTGACTTTAATTTTGTGGACGATACATTGCAAATATTCACATCTTTGGCAATACTTAATGACTAATCCTCTTACATGCGAAATCTTAGATTTTAAAGATTCTTTGATTTAAGTATTGGATTATTGAATTGAGTTTTTTGGTCTACAACAAACATATCCTTGTACAAGTTCTTGGCGTTTCTTGGTAATTGTTAGACTTATCGTAGGTATTAGACTGTTTTACGTTTTCATTCGTTGGCAATAGTCCAAAGGTCGTGCCAGAGATGGAACCGATACAGGGACCGTTTTTGGAATCAAACTAGTATTCATGTCCGAATAGGTTACATCTACTTTTACTTTTTTATTATTATTTACTTTGTAAGTAAGTTCATTAGCGAATATACCTATTGTTAAGATTATTTACTACAGTTATGTTTTATATGTGAGTTTGTCATTATATAGTATAGATTTATTGTTTTACTGTAAATAGGAAAATTAGATTTATATAATTAACTGTAAAGATGGCGCCTTCTGTCAAAAATGTAGTTTTTATGTAAATTTTAGTTCTAAATGTACTCACTAGATGGCACTATCCTTAGTTACATCGCGGTAGCAATGTATTTCCCGAAAAGGGTTAAATAACGGCGCCCAATTTTAAATTTGTGTTATTGTCCATTTGACAAGGTTTAATATATATTTTACAACCACTACATTGACCTGTTTTTATTACAATTCTCCACACTATAAAATTTAAACACCTATAAAAATTGTGTTTTTGGTATTAAAGAATCAGTAATATTTTAACGTAATGACAAACAATCAAAACAATGCTCAATCTAATGGATCTACGAGAACAATTTGTGTTTCAAATTGGGTGGTAGAATTCCATGCTGACTTACAAACATAACTTTGTGTAATCCTTTTTTATACGGATATACTTTAACTTCATAGTAGGCATGGTCAACAGTACCTGTGGACAAAAAACAAACATTTAGTAACTCAACATTAATAAGTATCGTTAAATGAAATACATTTCTACCATACACGCTCGTTATTACTATAATGCGAAAGTTGAAAACTGGTTACTATTGGACTGGAATAAGATATCAATTGCATTTCAATTTCTGCAGAACAGAAATACGAATCAGTTAATTTTATAGAAAATTGAGAAACCTTGATTCTCCAGCTGTGAAGATAAGATAAAAAGGTGTCATTTTATTGTAAACTTAAATGTTTGAAACTGTATTTCGATGGTATAACTTTGAATTTCGCGATTTTACAAATCAAGGGGTAATGATTAGTAAGCAAATCAATTAAAAATTACTTTCTATCTAAAAGTTTGTATTAGTGATTTAAACTTCAATTATTTACGGTATGAGCCTCAAATGAACATCGTTTGATGGCTATTCGTTAATAAGGAAGATAAAGTTATTTTCTACAGTAATAAGTATCTTAACAGTTCTCATGAGTGCCTGAATCAGAAGAAAAGTGATTAATATTTCTCAATTAATGCCGAATCGATATTCAGGTTATCATCGAGACGAGTCGATGCCTCAGGGAAGCAGTGGTAAATCACAAACGTAATTACATCGAGTACACGACGAATAATCAAATTACAACACTCGAAACTTGAAGAGGGCCCTCCAATACTGAGTTTGGGAACGCGTCCTCTTAATATTAAACTCAGCCGGGTACAGGTTAGAAGAGGCAGCCTAGTTTTAACACGGCTAATATGATTTATAGATGCATAAACTTTGATTAATTTGCACGCGTATATCTTGCAGTCTAACAAGTTGTGTCAGTAATTTACTCTCAGTAAATGATAGAATCAGTTATTTCGTAATTATAAGGGTATTCAAAAGCATTCGTAAAAATATAATGGTACAAAGTTTCTATTTTGAAGTGGTTTGGTTTTCTTGTGTAAAAAATAAGCAATTAGTAGAAGGTTAGTTGCGTTTTCATAAGTTTAAATGCATAAAGCTAGAGCGTCGGTGGCTCAGTGGTGTGGACTGTCGCCTTCCTACTGAGAGGGCTAAGGTTCAAATCCCGACACGTACGAATATATTTTCGAATTTTCGAAAAATATATGTACGTTATCCGACGCTCTTACGGTGAAGGAAAACATCGTGAGGAAACCTTCATGCACGCCTGCGAAGAGATTCGAAGGTTGTGTGTGAAGTCGTCCAATCCGCACTGGGCCCGCGTGGACGACTAAGGCCTAATCACCCTATACGGATAGGCTCGTGCCCCTCGGTGGGGACGTTTAATGAGCTGATGATGATGAAATGCATAAAGCTAGAAATCGCTTCAGTTTTTAACTCGACTCCTATTTTGAGGCTTCTTCTAATTTCAATAAAAGTTGCCAAGTTACATCTATTAGTTAAGAATTCTTTATAAATTTTTAATATGTTGTGAACATTGCCTTGTATTTTTATAAATTCACATCATTGAAATTAAAATGTTAATTTCACTGCAAACACAAATGTTTTGCTGAAATGTAATTCACAGGTCTCACGTCTTTTTAGTTAAGTTCTTGAAATTGTTTCAGAACAAGTTTACTAATGAATGTTTGCTATTGTTGAACTTGCTCAGATATAGTCTTGTCATGTCATTAAATAGTTAAATTATAGCTGCTAAGTTTTTGCGCACCTATTTAAAGAATCTGAATTGATACTTAGTAATATAATGTTTAACCTACTGAACGCCGGGGAATCAGACAAAGTAGAAAATCAAATATGTCTGGCGTCTAAAGGCGTCATTGGCGGTCAAAGGTTTAATATGGAATCCTATATCCAAATGAATAGAAGACTATTACGTTTTAAAGATAACTTAATGTTTGTTTGCGTACTGCATATTATTATTTACTAAAAGTCAAAATGTTAGATAAGCAATAAAGTATCTAAGAAGTATAAAGGAAAAAAAATTATAAGCCCTGTTTTGGGAACTTTGGTCAATTTATTTAAGATGGGCAAAAATAAAAAAGAACAAAATTATACTTTTAGATATATTTAAACTTTTTGGATTCTTTTGCGGAACACAGACCGCAAAAAACTTTTGTAGTTTAGAAACAACCTGCTTGCACTTAAGATTGTACATCAAAATTATCTGCAATAACCATCGCGTAACATAATCAACGCATTTATCTGTGTTTTTTTTGGCACATGCCGCAATAAATTTTTCAGATTTTAAGATATAAATAAATAAATAAAATAAGATTTATTGCTAAGTAAAAACAACATAAATATTTAAAGTATAACATAAAGAACTAAAAACTTAAGCAAAAGGAACCAATCTCAGCATAAACTAGGCTCGGTAGCCCAGCACTGGTTTTCAGATTGGACCTTACAGTTGGTCGGCCGGTGGGAAATAAGGAAAGAAGGACGATTGAACAAATTTGGATATATAATATATATTTATATATGGATATATAATGGAATAATTTAGGTAATGATGGAAAAGGAGTGTGGAAAAAATCAATGACGTTTGAAGCTTGACACCTCACGTACTACTTAATAACAGAGGGGAGGTTCCATGTTTAGCTTTACGTTTGTACTGTGGTTGTGTTTGCTTCTGCTTCTCTATTAAATAATTACGTATTAAAAGTTTGAACTTTCTCGGTGCTTAACCTCCGCAGGGCGTGGCAGGTCATTCCACACTTTGGTCGCAGCAAATTTGAAACCTCCTGTATAAAAATTTGTTCTATGTTTTGAATAGCAAGGGTGTCTCTCTTGTGGCTTCTAAGGGTCTTGAGCGATACTGTTGACCATTTCCAATTTTTCATAGAGATAGCAAGGTTTCCGACTTTCCACAATTTTATGGAGAGTGTTGCTAAGTGTTGGTGTCTTCTATTACCATGTTTAAAATGTTTCTAGCATTCAAATGTGGGGAAATGTGTTCTCTTCTCGGTATATCATAACAAAACCGCATGCAGGCATTTTGCACTCGTTGGATACACCTTTGAGTGAGATGCAGGAGTCTTGGTCCGTACACTACATCACAGTAGTTAAACTGCGACAATACCAAGGATTCAGTTAGGATTTCCCTTACCTTGTCAGAAGATCTCACTACAGTGGCCAGAAGGCGCTTTCGAAAAATTCAAATATCTAGCTAACAGCGTATGTTGGACTACTGAAGCCTAGCACTACACGGCGAGTAAAGAGCTTAAACAAATCCTATTACACAAGCTTACACAGCAAATCTGGCGGTTAATGTAAATAAGGATACCTACTGCGTTTTGCACTTATTTTCATTTGCAAGGTAAATATTTATTTTCATTACTTTCCTACTTAAAGTATTAACTGACAAAAGTGCTTAGCTTGCAGACTTACAATAACGGAGGTTTTTATTTTAGTCTTATTTCTCATAGGTAAACAAAACAAAGATGATTCACCTGAAGCAAAAATATACTGCCACCCACTTAGCTAAACAAACTAGTTTCATATTATACATAGAAAACACCCAGACCATTACAAACAGACATGGTCATGCACACATATATTTATACTGCCCGGGGATCGAACCCG
Organism: Leucinodes orbonalis; assembly: GCA_019425675.1. Lineage (NCBI taxonomy): Eukaryota > Metazoa > Arthropoda > Insecta > Lepidoptera > Crambidae > Leucinodes > Leucinodes orbonalis. Next base: position 127,748 of record PQWD01006889.1, on the reverse strand, counting down.
AAACCCTTGGTGTTGCAGTCGTCGTCTCAACCGCTACACCAAATGGGTCGTCATTTGCAGATCATTTACTACACATATTAATATTGTATTATGTAACAAATCGTTGCTTGTTTGTGCTAAAGTAAAGTAAAGCCACAGTTCATACAATATTCAGTACAGAACGTGCTTATTACATAGACGACTGAAAAAAATGTCCAACCGGTATGTATATGTTCCCAGATTCTTGCAAAAACGATACAATAAATATATAACAAAGCTTTTAAAATTTTAATGATGTTAAGGGACGAGATCCAGTAATAACACGGTGTCACCCTTCAGTTTATCATACAGGTACCTCTATCTTCAACATCGCAGTCCACTACTGGACATAGGTTTCCCTATTTTGCGCCAGATATCCCAGTCCTACGCTATTCTCATCCAGCCTCCACTAGCGACCTTTCTCAAGTCGTCGGTCTATCGGGCCGGAGGGCGTCCTACGCTACGCTTGCCAAGTCGCGGTCTCCACTCCAGAACTCGTCTAAAACTTTTGTCTTTTAGCAATACAATTACACCATACTTAAGTTTACTGATACCACCATACTGATGACCTGGTTAAGGTGGCGGGTAGCAGATGGATGTCAACTGCAAGGGATCGGTCCGCGTGAAAATCATTAGGGGAGGCCTTCGTTCAGCAGTGGACTTTCTAGGTTGTAATGATGATGATGATACTTAAGTATATACTTAATATTGCGGATGAATATACGAAATCGAGAAATACATGACCTCAATTTTGAATCAGGTTCAGCGCAGCTAAAATTAAATGCAGTCTAATCCATAGTTGGTAAAGAATGAGGTCACACAGCAGTACTGAATTTCATTCTTGTTAGAAAACTCAACGAACTAATATTACCAAAGTTAAGACGAAACACCAAAAGAGAAAACGAAATGTTTAAGCTAGGTTTAACGAGAGTTTAATGTTGCAAACTGCTGTATCTATGTAGTGGACCGAACTTTCTCAAGTGGAATAGATTACGGGGGCCTGTCACTGTTTAAAAATGGTTTGTTTTAAATTAGTTTCTTTTAGAAATAAACGTCTTCTAGTTTTTAGTTTGGCCATAAAGCTCTTGCGGTTGGGCAGGGTATTCAAATTATTTGAGATATTTATGGCGTATTATGCATTTATGCTAATGGAGGTGCTTTTGTTTTATTAAGTTGTTTATATTTTATGATATTAAGGCTATAACGTCAACTGCTCATTTACCTATAGAGGTTTGATGTCGTGAGTTCCAGTTTGTACTAGAACCTAGTTCGCTATTGAAGAGGATGCACCACGAGCAGATAATAGTGACTTGTGTGAAAGTTTGAGACGTAATGCAATCATATATAACATTTTATACATGTTATCGTGAATAATGCTCACGTAGTGGTTAGTGATACGCCTGACCATAACAGAGCGGCATTGTAGGAGACCAACAAAAAAAAGACAGTTATATTACTCCATCAATGCCGCACTGCGCCCGTCACCCGAGACAACAGATATTACGTCTCTCATACCCAGTAATTTCACTAGCTACGGTGCCCTCATCCCGAAACACAAAAGTGCACAGCACTCTTATTTGACGGGACGATATCTGGCACTGCGCTGGTACCTACCTAGACGACTCAGTATCGAGTCTACCACAAGTATAAGATTCTTGTAAGATATGAAGACATTTCAGAAGCGATTCATTTATGTACTAGCCTGACGTTGACCATATTTCTTATGTGTTAGGTGAAATGCGAGACTTTTGTTTATTTACGAGTATTTTTGATAATTTACTTTTTTAAATGTAACAACCCTGAGAGTCATCTTATCTCAATATGCATTAAGAATTTCTAACGTTGTTTGGCAGCCATGATTACCGTCTGTGTTTATTTAGGCGACTCGTTAAAACAAATGTTTATTTGAACGAAACGGCATTTCTCACAAACAGCAAAAAATATCTACACAGGTTGAACCGAATATGGTTACAAAAAGCAATTATTAACTTTATGAGAAAGTGTGTTTTATCTGGTAAAAATAAATATCTAAAAAAGTATTTGGACTTCCAAAACCTGCAGTTTTCGGTTACCCGCCTTTTTAACGCGAGGAAAGCTGAACTGTGAGCATGCCAATTCACAGGGGTGTAGTATTGCTTAAGCTTGCAACTAAAAATAATCCCGCTAACTCCCAATACAATTTATCCTCAACCAACAATTGCCAAAATAATAGATTAGCGGCCAACAGTAAACGGAGATAGGAAACTAAGGAAGAATGCCCGTGGGAATTATCAGAACAACATAGATTTACATTTCGGTGACTTTTAAAGCAATAGTCGTACGGTTCATTTTCGTCCGAGTTCGTGTGAAATCGCATGAACCGTAAAACTGGCTTCAGTGTTATTAGCTACGTTGAATGTTGTTTAGGCCCGAACTACTCTTTGTAAAAGAAACTTGCTGAAACATTTTTCCTTAGTTTTGAAAGCAAATTCTTGGCTACTGCGATGGCCAATTTTCTTTATCGAAATGATTTACAAGAATCGCATGGACGTATTGATTGTTTGGGTTCTATAATACCATTTCTGTCTAAATTTTTGTCAAACAACGTACTGCTCATATAACACTAAGAAGCAATGGTATTGGTAACATAAACCAAAAACTTAATCTAGTTGAAAGAAGTAGTGTATATGTAACAACTTTGGAAGTTGAAACTCACCATCGAGAACCTAAAAATTCTTTTATTTTTTGATAGATGCAGTATCCAAGTACCCATCCACAATTCCCATTAAGTTTGACAAGCCAACATGGCGTCACCGGTCAACTGCGATAGGTGAAATATTCGATTTAACTCCTTTAAACAAATTGGGCGTGTTGTAACCGAGCCCAATTGAAATTTGCACTCATCGGGCAGGCTGGCGTTCCATTGGCTGGATGTACGACCTTTTCGTCACCGCAGAACATGTCATTGTAAATTACAACTACGCTTTTTCATTAAAACGCGAAACGAACCGTTTGTATTCACTTATGATCGGGAGCGTATCGCGTGGAGCTTTTTTTTAAGTCTAGTTCTCTATTGTCGTCACTTTGCTGGATGCACTGATATTCTGTATATATAAAAGTAGATACGCCATCCGTGCCTCAAAAACGAACCGCCGAACAGAATACAGTTGTAGGCTCTGTGTTTAGGTAAATGTACGCTCATTTGAAATATGTGTATGTGTGCTGTCGCTGTATACGGAACACTTTTTTCGATTGTTTTGTGAGCATATCACGAATCTATCCTTTTTTACATAATTGGCTGGATGTAACAAATGATCGTTTATAATTACATAAATATTATAATCTCGACAAACAGGATTGATAGGCACTCTTGTGTTTCGGGATGAAGGCAGCTAGTAAAATTACCGGGTATAAGAGACCTAACATGTGTTGTTTCTTGTCATGGACGCAGTGCGGCATTGACGCCATAATAACTGTCTATCAGTGGTTGGTCTCTTTGAATGCCGCTCTGTCATGGTTAGGCGTATCTCTTACCATCAGGTGAGCGTCCTGATCGTCCTGTGCACTAATTACATATCACAACATCGAATGACGACACTGATTCAGGTTGTCTTAGCACAGAATTAAGTGGCTAGAATGGACAGAACTTAGACGAAATTTTAAAATAAACTTTTGAGTATTACGTTTTTACACATAGTTTACCATGAATCCTTATGTTCCATTCATATTATAGCAATAAAATTTGCTGGGAACAATCATTTCAAAAATCTATACTTAAGATAGTTAATAACGAAATATTTTGCCACTCTAATTCAATAAGCACTTTGTGTTCAGTTTTTGCTATATCAAAATATTGGTATACGAAATAGCTAGTACTTAATATCTGACACTTTTAAGTGTTCCCAATGGGTTTTTTTAATATCTTCTAGAGTATGTACAATATATATGTTGACAAGATCTTATATTATACTTTCAGATAAACAACGTCAAAGAGCTGCAAGCAAAGCTGAGCAATGATAGCAAACATGTCAATAATTCCAAAAAGGTCAAATTGACGATAAGCTTGGTTAGCGACATTGAATGTCTAGTCGTAACAATGAATAAAATATAACACTACGTATGAACTTTAAAAATAGCATCAAATATATTGTTTGGCTTTTGTGGACAACCAATCAAAAAAATATTATCATTTGAACAATATTCATTTTGCTTGATTTCTCCTATATTATATGAAAAATATTGCCGGTTGATTGTCTGCATGCTAGTTATCTACGGATATAACCAGCATGATTATTAGCAGTCTATGCGACTGTGTGCCCCTCAGACAATGGAACACCTACTGTCTTGCCCGAACTGTCCATCTTCGTTCGGTTTCAGCGACCTCTGGATCGCAAATGAAACGTCGATTAAAGTGGCCCAATATTGGTCACGTTTCCATATTTAACTTGTGAACCCATATCGACTTGATAAGAAGAAGAAGATTTTCATTGATAGTAGGTAAAGACTTAACAATAAAAAGTTTTTGCTAAGTATGTTTAATTTGTACGTGCGTAACAATTGATGATGAATATGAGTCAAGTCAATAAGAACAAAGGTATAATAAATAAACAAAGGAGTACCGATTTATAGAAAAGCGAAAGGAAAAAGATAGCAAATGAAGCAAGATCCTTTTACCGATTGTTATCAGTAATGAAAATTAATTTTCTCCGGCATACACCCTTATTGTACTAACGAATGATTTCCCACGGGGCAAGGCATTAAACGTCGATTTGTGACGTAACAGATCCGATTTATAATTCAGGCTCCATTCGGAAATTAATTCCGTGATAATAAAATGCTTTCATTTTTTCCTGTTCCGCTAGAGGGCGTAATATATAGGATACTGTCGTGTTACCACAGACTTAACCGTTACCAAACCCAGATATTAATATCAAAAAAATATTTGCACGGCTCCTAAATATAGATAAAAACACATCACTTAAACTTGACGCTTGTATTTTTAGAACTTCATATACTTGGAATGTCTTTTATTAAAAAAATGTTAAATCAAAGTAAAAAAAGGTTTTTAATACAGAATCATCAAGTATTTTGAGACGGTTTTTTATTGAGGTGCAGATACACAAAATATGATTAAAATGTCGCACCTGATTCACACGTGAACCTTGCTTCCACAAATATTTACGCCACCAATATAAATTTAACTTATAATAACTCATAATGACTGGTAAAGAACAGAGAGATATTGCTTTTTATAATTTTTGATTTAATGGCTTCGGTCAATATTGACTGTAAACCCGAAATCGCTCTGTTATTGCTGAAGTTTGATAAAATGAATAAGAGATAAGTATAAATTCAAAACATCTCTCATACGATAACAATAATTCATTGGTGGAACGCTAAATAAATCAATTGGTACTTAAATATGATTTATTTATGCTATATGCACCATAATACAACAGCACAAAAGCGAACTTAATGCCTAGAGACATTCTCTAACTGGAAACCTTCAGGTCATGCAGAAAAAATATGATCCTTGTACACAAAAGGGTAGAATATGTATTCTAAAAACGACGTCTACAATCCCGGTATAAGTACTTCTGTCACCCCGAGCACAAAGTTCATTAACAATTAAATTTTTACAACCAGTTTCAACAATGGCACCTGTAAAAATGAACAGTGCGACGTATGCGTTCAAAATCATATCTTAAACCAATGGAATAAGACCGAAAATATATAACAGAAGCTTGTGTTCATTATCATATATATTTTAACGTATGTGAATCGATAAGTCCTCATAAATTGAAATTCAATTACGTAAAGGACCCTCGGTATTGCCTTCTTTATAAATTCTTATTGACTGCCAGTTATGAGCAAAAAAGTATTCGCTTTTTTTCAAGCTAACCGCACAGTTTATCAATCAAACTGTCGTAATGAGGTTGCAAGGATCCTTTTTGCGAACCGTGAGCTTTATAGACATTGGTAAAGAGTCAGTGACAAGGCATTATAGCGGTTAAACTAAACGGCCAAGTTTCAATGTTAATTTGAATTATAAGTCCACATTATCGCTTTTTTTAATGAACGAAATAACGATATAAGTGCGGTGGCAAAAAAGATACATAGGTATGACGGTAAACCATAATTTAAAAAAATACTTTATTAATAATAAAATAAATGCTAAAATCTTTGATAACCTACATTGAAAATAATAAGTTACCAGTAGACATGGACCTAATGGTCATTGTACATGAAAATGTCTTTCANTATGATTTTTATTTATTTGTATGCATCACAATGCATTCCATAAGTTACATTGTTGGTTGTAAACATATGGAACCTGGGAGGGTGTGCAATTTAACATTGTACATGCAGTTTACATCTTAATAAATAAGTTCAAAAGTCAGTACATAATTAATTCAGTTAATAACAGAATTAAATCAAATTATTAGGGTAATAGATTAAGCATAAATTTTCAGTATCATGTCAAAGATGAGAATTGAAATTGTCAATACAATATAATCATGTCTGAATAAAGGTAAAATGTTCTAATAGTAATTAAAAAGAAAATGTATTATCCAAGATAAAAACATATTAAATGTCAATGATTAAATTGATATACAATAAAATACATAAACAAATACAGAACCACAGACCAACTTCCCCTAGGTACTTTTTAGTACAATACTGTCTAATTAATTATTTATTTTTTATCATTAATATATTCATTGAGATCATAGTAAACACTTGCTTTGTAAAAATGATTTTAAGAGCTTAATATACGTGTTTATTTTGTTTCGCGTTTATACGTTCAGGTAGTTGGTTATACACCTTTATTGCCATAGCGTATGGACCTTTGAGGCCATGTCCATTTTAAATATGGGCAAAACTAAATTGTTCGGGAATCTGGATCTAGCATTTATGCCTTTTTCTTTTAAACTATCTGGGTATTTCGCCGAATTTACCAATTTATTAAACTTTACCTTTCCAATTATTAATTTAAAATGTGCACCTGACCTGATTCACACGTGAACCTTGCTTCCACAAATATTTACGCCACCAATATAAATTTAACTTATAATAACTCATAATGACTGGTAAAGAACAGAGAGATATTCCTTTTTATAATTTTTGATTTAATGGCTTCGGTCAATATTGACTGTAAACCCGAAATCGCTCTGTTATTGCTGAAGTTTGATAAAATGAATAAGAGATAAGTATAAATTCAAAACATCTCTCATACGATAACAATAATTCATTGGTGGAACGCTAAATAAATCAATTGGTACTTAAATATGATTTATTTATGCTATATGCACCATAATACAACAGCACAAAAGCGAACTTAATGCCTAGAGACATTCTCTAACTGGAAACCTTCAGGTCATGCAGAAAAAATATGATCCTTGTACACAAAAGGGTAGAATATGTATTCTAAAAACGACGTCTACAATCCCGGTATAAGTACTTCTGTCACCCCGAGCACAAAGTTCATTAACAATTAAATTTTTACAACCAGTTTCAACAATGGCACCTGTAAAAATGAACAGTGCGACGTATGCGTTCAAAATCATATCTTACACCAATGGAATAAGACCGAAAATATTATAACAGAAGCTGCTGTGTTCATTATCATATATATTTTAAACGTATGTGAATCGATAAGGTCCTCATAAATTGAAATTCAATTACGTAAAGGACCCTCGGTATTGCCTTCTTTATATCAATTCTTATTGACTGCCAGTTATGAGCAAAAAAGGTATTCGCTGTTTTTTCAAGCTAACTCCGCACAGTTTATCAATCAAACTGTCGGTAATGAGGTTGCAAGGGATCCTTTTTGCGAACCGTGAGCTTTATAGACATTGGTATAAGAGTCAGTGACAAGGCATTATAGCGGGTTAAACTAAACGGCCAAGTTTCAATGTTAATTTGAATTATAAGTCCACATTATCGCTTTTTTTAATGAACGAAATAGACGATATAAGTGCGGTGGCAAAAAAGATACATAGGTATGACGGTATAAACCATAATTTAAAAAAAATACTTTATTAATAATAATAATAAAATCATTGATAAAATCTTTTTAATAACCTACATTGAAAATAATAAGTTACCAGTAGACATGGACCTGCAATGGTCATTGTACATGAAAATGTCTTTCAGTAACTTCGCCCAACAAATTCTTGCTAACAACTACATCCTTTAAGCAAACAGAATGTTTTTTCCATCACTTCTGTTAAGTGCACATAACTCAGCCAAGCCATTGCAGGCTTTAAAACACCGCATCAAATTAGCACCGTTACTTCGGCTGCGATGTTTTTCTACTTTTAGATTTATTGCAACACTTACTACTCCTACCAGGATCCTTGCGAACACTTAAAATTTCGACTTGCACGGTCGTACTGAAAGCGTGAATGTTGCCAAATTTCGTTGTTATATTTTAAATTTAGTAGATTTTAATATTCTTTTATAGCTACATATGGAATTACTTACACCCTTTACGGGTAGACTCGTGCTTTTCGATGGAGACGTATAAATGAGCGGATGATAATGCTAGAATTACTATTTTCATCCTTTAATATTATTCATAAAATGTCAATTGGGGTCTACGTGAAAATACCAAATAATTTGTTACGTAAAGATCCTGTGATCTCATTGCTTGATTCAAAAAGTTACAACAATATCCCTCAGCAGTGTAGACGGGAACCAAGTCCCGATATCAATCGATTTTCTATTGTTTTTCTAGCTAAACATTGAAGTGGTTATAAGAAAACCATTTTGGTAGGAAATATTAGTATTACATACAGATTCTGGTTAGGAAACGATACAAACAACTTTATTCACAGTGTCCCTTATACCAGTTAAGTAATCAATTCACTTATGAACTGTTGTATTAGAAGATTCACCTATTACAATACAAAAGAACAAATTTTACTATTCCAAACCGAAGCGCCACCCTATCAAAGTTGCATCCTAACTAGAGTTTCACTTCGTTAATCCGCCATTTTCTCGAATGAACGCCTACTGTACTCCAGGTGTTTAATTAATTTAAAAGAATCTAAAAGAAAGCGTCAAAAGCCAGTCACTCCGCTCACAGACAATAGGATTGTCTTTTTGTTCTAAAATCTTAGATTACCCGCTTTAAAGAATCCTTTTGAACTAAATAGATGCATTTTTAAGTTCAGCGAGATAATAGTGTGATATTGAAGTTGAATTACGTCTGCTGTGATTCCTAAATTGTTTTGTTTAGCTTTTGTCTAGCGCTGATGTTTTTCACTGAATGTCGCGTGCAATTCGGCTTTTTCTTTGACTTTTAGAATGCTCCGTATTGTTGACTAGAGTGGGTAATGAAATAGTTCGCCACAACTGTTCAGCATAACTGTGGTATTGAAATTCTTAACTAGTGCTCAACATTCCACATAGCTGTTGAACTGTTCAGAATGTTTTATATCTTATTTAGTTAGATTATTTGATATGTCTAATCGGCGAGGAAATATTCACAATTTTATAATGTTAGGGTATAATAAATAATGATATCCAGTCTTCTCTAAATTGTATGTCATCCATGTACAAAGGAGACACTAGTTAACCCGTTGACTCCCAGGAATCCAGACAATTGAAAATCTATTGTTCGTGACGCTATAAGGCGTCTCTGGCGGTCAAACGGTTAAAACCAAAGCAATAATTGCACCAGAAGTTTCTAGATAATCTTTAATTTTAACTCTATCTGCATACAGTTCGGAGCTCATAAATTTCAAAATTTTTATGAATATTAGATAGAAATAGATGAAATAAAATCATTGAAAGCAGCTTATAAATCTTGCATAACAAATTGTGGCGAGCGTGTGTCATTTAAACGAGTTTTAAAATCAATTTAGCGTATCACTTAATATGCTTCATCGCTTATCAAACTAAAAACTTATTAGTCAACGACACGCAAATTTGTCTAAAGCCTTGATTAAGGCGAAGAGCCTTAGTGGTAAATTTTACAAGTATACTCCGTCTGACGAAAATTTACAATCGAATATGTAGTCCGTAGTATGTCCTTTATCTTTTAATACAACAGGTGATGGTTTTATATTAATTATATCGTTTACATAATGGCACAATGAATAGGATGTATGGATAATTAATCCAAGGCATAAAAAAAGACTAGACCTTTGATCAATTAAATGTTTTATTCTTCCAATAGAATCCTGAATATTTTTAACTTTAAGATTCGAGAAATGGTATTTTCTTAAAATCTACAACTAATTGAAAATAAAAAGGTCTAGATTTAACAAACTACACCTTAAATAAAAAATACCGATCTGCATTTAATAATTTTCCGATACATATACCGCCATATGCAAATATGGGCAAGCTTTACGTCGACCCGTCCAACTTTAGACCGAACTCACTATGTTTTCTATGTGTATTATGCAAATAAGATAGATAAAGTCATATAAATAACAAAAAGATAATGATGCAAATGCTAAAAGCTAATTTATTTTAAAAGACCGCGGGCTATGGCATAAAAGAGTGTATTTTTTGTTTTAATACGAGCGAATACCAAAGATAAGGTAATAGTTGTAACAGCCATGGATAATGTGGCTGTAACTGGCGGAAAAAATGCGATGGCCAGAGACGAATATATCTTGGTCTCAAAAAGGCTGCTTTCGCTTATATCTTGTAATATTAAATGTTCCTTACAATCGTAGATATAAAGGTTATTATTAAAGATAAAACATTTGTTTATGATGTTAGTTTTTAAGTCATCGCTTTTTTCATTTATTTATACAAATCGTGATCTTTAATTATTTGATGTACCAATGTTGTAAAATTGTCGAACATGCTGATAGTAAATACCGACAACATAATTTGAATTGCTTGATAAAAGTTGAAGTCTTCTGTCCCTATCCGAATACCCATATCCCTAACAACTCGGTTAAGGACCAACTTCGCTCATCAACCTGTCTAAGCTTACGTGATATGGATTTGAAAGACTACTTATAGACAGAACAAAGCCATCATCAGATATTATGTCACGTTGCTTTATTATTATTAAAATTCTAGTTTATTTATGAGCTGTTAATTGAAATTTCAAGTAGAAAACATATTAACTTATTTTCAGAAATAACTTATTTTTTAAACATGAATTTCCATGGTGTTTTACGAACTATTTACATTATAAAAAATTGAAGAAAAATATTTTCTAAATTATGTAGAAAAATGCAAGGCTCCAACAAAACTCCAAAACGGACATATAAAATTGAAGACTAATAAATTTAGGGACAAACTAGTTGTACTACTAGCACTTATTTACTGTGTACCAGTGTCCATCTGAATACTAAACTTAGAAGATCCCTAACAATTTAGGTGCCCTATTCAAGGTCCAAGCACAGGGCGAGCCCTTGAATTTATACGACCTACTTGACAGAATGTTGCCGTCTCACTTTGTATTGTTCTGGACGTGTTTCGAAATTCTACATGTTGGCTTCATTATTTGGCTCACGAGGGATTTGTTGCTCACTTATTTGAGATGAAAGGGCTTCATGTTATTTGGACATTTTCTGTTCTATAAAACATACTCATATACTCAAGTAATACCTTGTCAGAAGCGGTATCAAGAAAGAAATATTGCTTAAAACTTATTACATTTAAAAAGAGGTCATAATAAGGCTGTACAAAATATATCCCCAAAAATGTTGAAAACAAACCATGCTCTCTCCTTTTGAACTTAGATACGGCAATACAAAAAATCCGAAACCAGTTTGAGACCGTGCTCGAACGTTTCCGGGATAACGCAGGGCTCCATTCTGTGCCCTGCTTTATACCGTTCACTATTAGGGTCATATTCTTCTGAAATTTTGTAGTTGACAAGAGTATATAAAAATGACACTTAACAATTTACATATAAAGATGAAAATTGATTAGCTACAATAGGATTTTACAAGTATAGCCAGCACGGGTGGCAAGGTGTTAGTGTAATACGTTTTTGATGACTTTTTAATTTGGCCCTCGTGTGAAACTCCGTTAGTGAACTCCTGCGCACTAATAGACACATTACTACGATTGTTGTTGCATTTAGTATTATAATCGAGTGCAGTACAGTGACGTTGGACTTATGACTTCAATCTAAGGTTAGTTGTAAACGGTTATAGCAAAATTTGTTTAATTACCATGTCATTACTTGGTCTGATTAGTCTACTTTATTAGGAAGTAATATAGAATAACTTACCTGATCAAAGAACTACGAACCCAAACTGGACCAGCGTGGTTGGTTATGTTACAAATGACTTCATGCATGAAGAGAACTGGTAAGTGGTGAACAGTAAGGTTTTATCAGAAGTATGTAGTTACCTGAAACAAAAGGAATACAATCATTAGCACATAAATAACATAATATACAAGCGGCATAAATTCTTGAAAAAGCAATAACTTGTTTATAACCAAAACATTGTTTTGTAAAAACATGTATATATTTTTAAGGCTGATGAGAACTTGGAGTGTGGACGTCAAAATTGGTAGGAACAATAAACAAACATCAGATGGGAGACCTCGACTGATCGCGGCGTCCTATTGGATTTATGGGGTTAGGTAGGGAAGAGGGGAAGCTTCGGCCAGGTACGGCGTTGAGTGGCGAGCAAACAACTTTGTTTACTTTGTAGATTGGAGGATTATAGCTTGTTCGGCTTGCCCGGCAAAAAATAAGCCCGACGAAAATTGGGAAGTGATTAATATTGAAGTTTGAACCGACAATGCGGGATAAACGTAGGCTTTGTAACATATTATATCAGGTTTTCAAAAATACAAAATCTCTTTTGCAAGGCCTTAGGAATATTTTCGATAAATAAAATGTTATGATAACTAACATTTGTATAAATACTAATTATATTTTTTTATGAGCCCGTATTTGGATGCCTGTCATTTCATGTCTTTTTCATAGAACGCAATTTTTGTATTTTAAGTCGGTAAACGGGTGTTCCAAAATACAGCTTAGGAACGGATAAGTAATTGAAAATATTAAAGGCGTCCAAGTATCTTGAGCGAGTTTGGTTTCTATTCCATTTAAAGAGTCACTTGATCTAATTTGATCTTAAATTTAACATAGCACCAAATGAGCCACGGGAAAATTCGCCCCGAAAAAGTTTTGGAGCCTCATTATTTCTGAAGAAACGTATTTTTCTTCCAAATTACCTATTCAAACGTCAAAAGTACATGCTAAAGTTAAATTCATTAGTGAGATTTGAAAGCCGTCGGCAGAGTTTGTGAAGATTGACGAAGTGACAGCATCACACCACGCATTCCACAATTGCTGACCGATGGCAGAAGATACAACTTTTCAGACACCCCGCTATTTCATTTTAAAAAAACCTTAATATTTGTTTGAAAGATTTTTGAATGAAACCCGAGTTAAACGTTTATATTACTTTAAAAATAAACAGTTAATTAACAATCAAACATAACTTATACTAGTTATATTTTAGCAAATATACAAAAAAGACGAATGAAAACTGATAACAATCTTGTATAATATTAATAATTTTCTTTATGAGTAAGTATTATTTATTTCAGAACCAAACCTTCTGAATTGTTCTCAAAAATAACAAGCATATCAAAGAGAAATCTTAACGTATGTGTAAAACTAAGGACAGGGTATTTATCATTTGACAGAAATACAATAAACAGAGTTAACAGTAAACAACAATTTTTTAATCACTACGAAGGAATATTTTAAAGAAATCCCCAGTAAGAGTAATATGTTGAAAGCAAATATCTTTGTGCGTGAAGTCGGCCAATCCGCACTGGGCCCGCGTGGACAACTAAGGCCACAGACCCTAAACAGGTAGGCTCGTGCCCTTCAGTGGGGTCATTTAATGAGCTGATGATGATGAAATATCTTTTCTGCAATCCTTAAGACGATATTTAAATAGATTTGCAATTACTTTTGATTTGTTTCCCGCAAGGCACCACGTCATATACATTTTAAAAATACTTTTTCTATAGTTTAAGGTTTACTGCCGCCTCTAACGATATTCAGCATCTGAATGTTGCTCTAACTCTGTGCGAAATTCCCCCTGCACCCTTTACCTTTATTGTCGCCACCAAAAGCGTGACTAAAAACGGTGACCCATATCAAAAGTTGTAAAACAAATTACAAAAGATCCGCCATCACAGCCAATGGATTGGAGGGCACTCGCTTATTTCTAAATAAACTGTAGGCATTCGCTAAAAGCCACGTAATGAGGCTGGACATTTTAAGGCGCTCGGGTTTTAAGATGTCGCTCCAAAGCCGAATGGCGGAACACTCTACGTCATGGTATCGATTCGGAAATCTGGAAAGTTCTACAATTTCTGGTCGGAAACAGATTTCGGCAACAGATTCGGGATTATAAATCAGATTAGAGATGAATTTGAGACAATTGATCATAACGTTGTCAAAAAATGTAGAACCCGACTGTTATGTAAATTAATAGTTTAATAATGAGCACGATACTATGATGAATTAAAAATTATTAATTTGAAATGAGTTTATAGATTTCAGTAATGTTCGAATGCAGTCAATATTGGTAAAGCTACTAATACTAATAATTTGAGTGATTATCGTGTTCTCAATATTATTATTTAAATTTGTAGTTGTAACATCTTTAGGGTTCCGTAGCCGAATGGCAAAAAACGGAACCCTTATTTTTAGTATTGCTTTTGTGTATGCCATGAAAATAAAAAAAGATCACTGAATACAATGAATGTCGTAAAATAGTTCGGGGATCGTGAATATTATTTTTGTATTTGTCATGAAAATGGGAGCTCTGGCTTAATGAGAAGAGGTGGATGACCCCGAAGAGTGAATTCTGCAAACGCAGTGGTGCCGAGCATCTGAAGGCTTCTTGTCTCCTTAGTAGGGCTGGCATTAAAAACTATCAGAGTTTTAATCATGGGCGTACAAAAAATACAGACAGTGTCGCTGACAAAAAGTGTGTCAAATTTCGGCCAGTTTTGTATGTAGAAGTAATCAACATTAAGACAAGGCTCGCATTTGTCAACAGAGCTGAGAAAAAAAAACATGGCTTGCGTAGTAAAATGGTGCAATAACCGAAGTTATAAAAAAAGAGAAAACAAATACTTTTCGTAGGTTAATAAACAATACTTTTTATACGTCTATGGTTTTAAATAAAATATTGGGATCTCTCAAACTTAAAAAAAAAGAGTTAAATGTTCTAGACTGAAGCATATAACATGTCTTTTTTTTTGGAACTACGAGAACCACTTACCACCGGGTGTACTACCCCACATTAATGATTATTTTCAAAATATAAAAGGCTTCTCTTAATAATAATTCTTAATTCAAAATTAAATAACTCTTGAATAATTGAAAATACTAACAAAACACTTGTTAATATTGTTCTTTAATAAATCTTTTTTCCTTTCACGTTTATAACTTAACGTTCGGCAAATTAAAAGCTGTAGGTATGCAGTAGCCAGTAAAACCTTTTCAACTCAATTTTAAAAGTACTCTACTGATCCAATTTACCCTAATCCCAAATACGCCAACATATAAACATTGTATACACGACACATAGTCCTAAAACAGGCACGTGACATAAAACGCGTCAAATCCCCGCGTCAAATAAGATTACGAAACAATCACCGCCGATACGCACAATTATCCCCTTGATCCCCCGTAAACACGATCGCCCACGCACCTTGCAGCGAAAAAAGCGCTGCCATTTAGCAAACTAAGCCTCTATATTTAAGTAACCTTACAGGTCTTAAGTAAAAATGTTCGTTATTTCCATTAGTGTTGACAACCCTGCCGTCTATATCTAAAGAGCTTTCATCGGCTCTACAAATCGCTTACGCCCCCTCCCCACGCGCGTGCTTGAGGGCCAAAGAGTAAAAAAGTAACAGTTTCGTGGAGGGCGCTTGAGAGCGAGACGTAAGAGCGTAACTGACGTCAACGGCGCTGATGCAGCCTCTGGTGGAGCACGTGTGCTGCATGTTCTGTAACGTTACACTACTTTTTGTAGGCAAATTCTTTGTGTTAGCGAATCACGAACCAAATGTATGATACTCTTGATTATGATCTTGCTTGAGGCTTGATATTCTTGATGGCTCAATAGTGTAGAAACTAGCACTTTCGTTTGACTATGCTAGTTAAGCAACTATCCCAATAGATGTAATAGACGTAACCCTTTACCACCAGAGACGTCTTGAAGCGTTACATTTCCCATTGTGTTTGGAATCCTGGCGATCAAAGGGTTTAAAAATATGTATCTCGCAGTAAGTGTTAGTCGGTAAGTTGTTGGTCTCAGCTTTTATCTTAGGAAGAGTGTTGAAATACAACCTAATCTACCCATAATCATTCTGTGGCCTGTGTCAGGACACTGCAGCAGTGGGATGTTGTGGGCTGGTTGATTATTTTCCTTAGCCCTGAACGACAAGAATTGCTAAGCCTAATCTAGCGGTAAACTATACAGCCTGAAGTGTTGATTTCAAGGCAATTACTATATTCAGTACAACAAAAAAAGAAGTACAACAAGTATTAAAACAAAATGGTCTTTGACCACAATTCAGACCTAGTCCTAATCAATAAGATCATAAGACGCATTTAGAAGATACATTTAATTTGTTAAAATAATATTAAGTCCATCACAGCGAGCAATAATACTATTATCGTCATGGCAAATATTTGCAATCACAAAAGGTTTTTCCGCTCCTTTTAACGAATATCCATTTTAATATATTCTCTCAATATCAGGCATGGGTACCATGACAAATTGAATCATAGTTACACATTCTGTTATCGGAGTGCGCAGGTTTCCTTAAGATGTTTTTCCTTATCGACAAGTTTGTAAATATTTAAATAGAAATTCCGTGGGCGTGGTATTAGAATCCATACTTGGAGTAAGAACTCATTACGATTATTTTTTTGTTCTAAGATAGCAACAAAGTAGACTTAACAACTGAAAGTAAATGTATAATATTTGTAAAGCAGCGATGATCTGAGGAAAACATTTGAGTTTTTAAATCTTTGCTAGCAGATTGCCTGAAAAGGAGTACAATTGTGAGGGAATAAATGGTGATTGCGTCTAGTCCAACCGATGATGAGATGAAAGTCTCTGGTGAATGCGGACGTCTAGCTGCGAAAGATTGTGGCGAAACTTAGCTAAATAAGAATACGCTTTATTTACGCGCTGTCGTAAATAAATGTAAAATTAATTAAATGTACTAACAATATTTTTAAGTCACTAAATTAAATTTAAATACCGCATCCATCGCTTACCGCACGACGTCGCGTTCGTCCAAAAATGTTGCCAACATGTTCTTGCTCCTTGTTTTAAGGGAAAAGTTATGGGTTATAGTGTGTCGTTTCAACGGTTTTATGTCGGCATCCGGTGTTCTTATGGCGTACCTCGTGAATTTTTCGATTCGAATAGAGACGTGCCCGTCACTTTTGAACGTATTAGGGTGTTATAGCTATAAGGTTTTACAACTGAATAGTTTAAGTTTAAATTGATATCGTTTGATAAAACAACTGAGGTTTAGACATGACTGAACTACAAATACCTCACTCACGACTGGAGGATTTGTATAACAAAAATTAGCCAAACTTTAGTTTGTATAAGAGCTTTTTAAAAATGAGCGGTGCCCGGTGAAGTTGTTGTATATAGGTATATGTGTCTTTAATATAATATCAAAAAATATTTCTTTTTAATTATAAATTACTCTAGTATACAAGTACTCTCTCAGTCGCCATTACATCTATGGCATTGATCCCATAGATGTAATGGCGACTGAGATGATATAATATAGTGGTACACAAAAGAACAAACTAAGCTTAAATTGAGGCCAAAAGGATATAAACATACATAAATTTATGTTTTCACCACATTCATACTGCAACGACCTCCATTCACAACTTAATTTATCAAAGTACGTATTTTCAAGTCTCCGTATCGTTTCCAATAGTTATTGTGCCGAAAAAAAAAAGTTGAATCCTTCAACAAAAGCCTCCTTTGTGTTGGGACAAAGTAATTTGGCAAAGTGGTAATACTTGCCCTTCCGAAAGATAGGCGTAGGTTTTATCTACGATGCCTTCAGGCGTGGCCTTCTAGGGGTCCCGAGTGAGTTTTGGAATCTTCCGGAATCGATCTGTTTATTAGTTTTTGACAATAAGAATTCATTATACGCAGCGTCGGTGGCTTATTGGTGTGAATTACTGTCATCCGATCTGGAGGTAAAGGTTCAAATCCCGCCACGTCCCAATGTGTGTTCGGATTCCCGAAATTATATTTAAATAGTACTTACGATATCCTACCAACATCGTTAGGAAACCTGTGTACATTCTTCTGGTATTACTGTTAAAGTGAAAAATAAGGATCATCATACATTACTTTTAAATGATCACAAAGGATCTTTAAATAAAATAATACTTTTAAATCATCGTAATTTTTGAAATTTAATTTATTTAACTGTACCTACTATACTTTTTTTGCAAAATGACGCCTACGGAACCACTCCCGTGGCTAAGGCTAGTCCCCTGTGGGGTTTCGCTTAGTATTTTGTTTGTATTTCCTCAGAGTGTTGATCTACTGCCCACAAGGGGTTGTGTGCTATGGACGAGAACTGGTGACCATATAGATGTACGCCAATCCTGCTGAAAGGCTTTATGAGAAGTTGTGGGTGAACTTGACCAATTTAACCAACGTTTTTCATACCAAGATTTCATAACATAGAAGTATGAGGGATATAAAAATATTAAAAGAAAATTAAATGCTAACCTTTTTCCTATATCCAAATATTATTGACCGAATCTGGTATTTGTTAGTATTTTAATCTATGATTTTTTTTGATAACCCATCCGATAATCTGTCGTTGCGGAAGTCGTTTAACTTCAGCGATCGTCAACGGAACGCACTTTACGTCATAAGCCCACAAATCGTGTAATTAAGATCATTAACACTCCATGACAAAACGTCTCAATCCACGCACGCCGACAAAACTTTTAAACGTTACAAAACGCCTTCAATCATTATACTATTTAAAAAACATAAAACGTCAAAATTTAAAAATATGACTCAGTCTCAACAAATAGAGGCGACACACAAAATTAACGAAATGGCCCCAAAGCCCGGGCGAGACGTTTTTATGTACCGCACGTCCTATTAAAAGAAATATTTCAAAAGGCGAAGTAAAGTGTTTCCGCTCAATCGGGTAACCTAATAAAAATATAAATAAGTCTAAACTTTGGCAGTTATTCCGTGTTTCAGACACTTAATTACATTAGACTGATTTAGAAACTTTGGTTGCTATAGACACTATATTTACCAGCGTATTTCTATTTAAATTAGCTGATGATGTCCTGGTGATAATAAACACTACTTAAAAACAAAAGCAGAATTGATTGATGATTATGAAGATAATGAAAATGATTGATGCGAATTAAGCTGATGGATTGCGAATTTTAATATATAATCTTAAACATTCAGTCTAGATTAGTTACCTAATTGAACAGCACTAGCTAGAAATTAGCACGGATAACGGTTTTCAGCGCGTGCTTTCGTGTTAATTGCCCGGTGAAGCTGTTAAGACCATCTGCGGCCAACAGCAGTTCGAATAAAAAAAGAAAGAGTGTTTTCGTGAAGAAACCTTCCAGGCGTTAAGCCCATGATCGTTGATTCAGGATTTAGTTAATTGAAAAACGGAGCATGCATTTATTATATTAATGAAATTAACGGTCAATACAAACCAGGAAATCAGTGTAATCCGAACTGACAATTATAATAAATATTACAAAAAATAATAATGTAATGAAATTTTTAAATGATCTCCCAATACCAACTGGTACGGATAACCGAAAACCTAATTCAATTAAAAAGGGCCGTCCGTCACCATAACGACTCGCTGTCATTTTTACACCCGACATCGCCTCCCATTCGCTGTAGAGAATTAATTATAAGACTTAGAGCATACGTACAACTGTTAAACTATTAACGGACTAGTCCAAATAGTTGGGAATAGTTTCATTGGCCCGCAGCCAGCAGTCGCTGATAGATGGCCACCACAGATTTCCCAATACAGGAGATGGGGCAAGCCGCGTTTAAAGTGCGACAACTGTAAGCTCAACGCATACACTGGCTGCCAGTTTACGCGCTGTGAGACGAGTCAAGACGCACGAATATTAGAAGAAATTACCGTTTTTTTTTCAAAATGCATCCTGTGCAATTGTAACATGCCATCATCGCAATGAATCAGTAAATTTACCAAGAAATATAATAACTTTTCACAAGTAAGAACCAAAAAGAAATTGCGACACTGGGACTGCCTATAAACTTGGCAGCTTGTCCAGTCTAATGTATATTCAGATGTCTTGATGGCCACGCTTGCCACTGACACGATTGTAAACAAAAATAATAAATAAGAACACACACGGAACTGTTTTGATATACGCGGATTTTCTAACTAGTTTATTTTGGCAGGTCAAGTTTTATTGGTTTTCATATGAGATTTAAAAACCGATGTTTTGATTCCGACTGACTTCTTCGATGTTTTTGTGGGCTTCATTTAACCCAGTATTATGCGTTTGATTGACATAATACATGTTACTTGTAATCATGCGGGAATGTTTTCTAGGTTTGAAACTGTCTGTATGAGTATAGTTTCGGTTTCGCGATATTTAAATAATTTGCTTAAATTTCGAAATTTTCGAACTTATGGAGCATTCCTTCAGTATACTTTAACTACGTAACGTGCTACTAACATTTCTTCCCTGGTAAGACACAGTGTGTCGAAGAATAATAACAAGACTGGTGGAACAATATTTTAATATAGATTGTAAAACGGTAAGTAATGAACTACAGAAAAATACGGGTCCTTATGAAGACACAAACTTAAGCAAATTTTGTCTTTAATGTTAGCCTAAAGAGCCTTGTTTCAAATACAGAACACAGTAAGTTATTCGTATCAAAATTAACGACGCAAACCCAAATAAAATGATTTTCATGAATGCAATTCAAAA
Organism: Leucinodes orbonalis; assembly: GCA_019425675.1. Taxonomy (NCBI): domain Eukaryota; kingdom Metazoa; phylum Arthropoda; class Insecta; order Lepidoptera; family Crambidae; genus Leucinodes; species Leucinodes orbonalis. Next base: position 106,756 of record PQWD01006889.1, on the reverse strand, counting down.
TAATAAAAAACTTTAATTGCCAATGCGAGGTGAAATGTACACAATGTTATTCAAGACCCACAGAATTCCACGGCTTTGTCATGTTTGACGAAATAATTCGTGTACATGAAACATTTCCATTCACAAAAGCAATCCATTCAGTAAGTTGTCCTTTTTTCAGTTCTTCTATTTATCCGTCGACAAATTTACATTGACGCGCGCTACGAAACTCTGCCAAGAATTTCAGCAAAACAACGGTTCAACGTACTTAAAACTACACGGTTGGATCACGATTAATTTCTTCGCTTATAATTTGAAATATTGTGATACAAGAGCGTACGACAATACTGAAAGATATGTGAATATCTCCACATATGTAATAGTTATCTTGAGAACAATCGTACTTGATAAAAAAATAGTGTGTGTTCTATCTATAATAACCGAGCTTGATTTGCTTTAATGGAAGTTACAGCAAAACCATGCAAGATTAAGATGCTCAGATTTTCACCAATCTCTAAATCTCTACTCACAAAAACAACCTCAAAGTCAATACATTTTTAAATCTTTAAGTGAGTATATGCAATTTTAAAGTTCCAAGATTTTACTGAAAACCAATACATTTTCAAATCATTACTTTAGGTTAGTAATAACCTACATTGAGTTTTAAAGTCCAAAGTTTTTAACCTGCTGACGATAGAATTCTCTTAGAAAATGAGCTTTGCTGCATTGTCTCTAGCTTTAACATAAAATGGGCAGTAAATATTTAATTAACCTCAGCTCTGACCCTGCCTCCTAAGTACTTCGAACCAGAACTTACTCCCCTAAGACTCTCAGACTTCCCTCCCTCTGCGGTTACACAAACTCGGTATAGTTGCGAATAAGAGTGACAGTTTTGAAACTTTTATAATTTACCCCGCAGTACGTTCCGGCGACTATTACACGGGGACGTTGTAATTCCACAATGACAAAGATAACAGGGATATTTAAAAGTTGAAGATAAAACTCGAAACGCCAAGATTTATGATGTACTCATTCCAGTTTTGAAAGTCATCATCGTCACTATCATTACATCTGTCTCTACGGCTGAACAAAGGATTCTAGTCTTTCTTTAAATGGTCCGTATTTATCATTATTGAATATCACTGAGGCAACACCAAACAGTAGTAGTTTTCGCAGTTGCAACATTCCTAACTTAAAAAAATTAAAGGAAGGAAATAAAATGACCATAACCACCGATTCATTTTACAAATGAACAACATTTTTAATGTTTCTACAATCTAGAATTCACTCGGACAGTCCCCCCTTTCCAGCCCACCCCCTCACAATATACAGTGATTAAATACAATTTCGACCGTTCCTAAGGGTCCTTCAGCACTTCCTGGAGACCCCCGCTTCCTGCAGGATGACGCCAAGTGGTACTCGCTCCGCTTTTTGTCCCAAAAATAAAGTTTTTCACGAACAAAAAGTGAACAACTCCGGTCATAAATGTTGTTAAAAACGGAGCACGAGGCTACTCATTTCAGGATGATATGTACCCCAGTTAAAACCCCTTTGTGTTTCACAAAAGTAAGACACTTGTAGGATAAAATATTATTATGGGCGCACATATTATGGCAGTAATGAAACAACCCTAAAAGGGTATGTAAAATTTTACACCAATGTTTTTAAAACTATATGATCTAACGTTTTATGTGCTTGTGAAATCCTTTTAAGTAGCTTTGTTAAAACCGCACTACAATAAAATGTTCACTACAATTTCACAGTTCTTGTATAATTTTANACATCAGTGTTTTAATTTCTCTGGAGGTTTCTGATGAAGATATTTTAACAAGACAATTAAAGTTTGACACGAGCCATTTTATAAAACTAACGAATACCTCCAAGCCCGACTATAAACTTTGTACTGTCATCTAGCACTCACAAAGGGAAAAAACTAAGAACTAACAGCATCATACAGTTGCTCCGCATCTTTCAACGCCAAAACATTACTAGAATAAACTACGAAAACAAACTTGATCTTAAAACGATAAACATAAAAATCAAAATCGAATGCCCACTTTGGCAACCAAAGTAAACCTGTCATTACCAAATGAAGATGCATCAGTCGAATGACAATCAACCTTATGGTGAACGAATAGAGATGACAATTTGTGTTAAGCCAAAAGTAAACAGTAAATGATCCCATATGGTGCCTAGTTAACATAATACACGAGAGGTTTGTTTAGAAATACGCTCTGTTGATGGACATTTAGTGGAACTATCAAACACCCTAAATGGGTGTTTGTCAAATAGCATGAAGTTCAAGGGAAGAAATAAATTTCCGCTAAGCTACTACAATACGTTGAGGGGTTAAGCAGCATCATTTTAAATATTATTAAGGACTCAACATTATAGAACGTAAATTAAAAGCAGTCTTAATAAAATTACAAATGTATACATGGCCAACTAATTACAGCAGTTAGTTATTAATAATACAATATTGCTTTCTATGAACAGTTTTAGGAAAGGCATCTGTGTAAGGTAGAAAGGTTAAAAACCCAACCAAACATAAATTTCATGAAAAAGTAATAAAAGTTTCCGTCAGTTCCTAAATATTTGGAAAAGCATTATCATCATCATAAATAAATACGGTTGTATTGTATTCAATATGATAATAATTTATTATCCCATCATTCAGTTGTCGAAAACAATTCTAATACATCCAAATAATAAATATAAACATGGACTTAATGCACTTGTGAAATTATTAATAATTTCCATTCAAAATTAAGCCTCATACCAAACATAGTAATCTATTTAATACCAAACATAACGAAATACCGAATAAATGTCATTGTTGTACTAATTTATGCATTCGATTATGCCGAACAGGATTCCCTAATTGAAACCCTAAATCTCAAATAACAAGACTCGATTCACGTAGAGCAATAATTTAGAATTCTAGATAGACAAAATGCTTATGCAAATGAGATTCTAGTTCGAACTAGTGGAATTGAGAGTTCGACATGAAAGATTAGAGGGATTTGGATTTCAAGGGGTGAATTCTGGCTTTATTAAATACAGGGGTGTCTTTTATATGAAATACCTAAATTTTCACTTGAATAATGATTGTATTGAATAAGGAGACGGGTTTATGGAAAACGGAGCGATGATATTTTTTAATGAATAGGTACTTTTTATGCTCTGAATATAAATGATAATATTTTAAATAAATCTCAACGTTGTAAGGAAAATATATAGACAAATATGTTATAAAGATATTGCCTAAAACTATTTAAAAAATAAAAGTTTATCATATTTTTTCAATCAAATTTTACTTTTATAATGAAACACGGTGAATATATTTACCTATACATTGTATAAATTTGTCATGTTGAAATTGTTCCGAATTCGACGAGATTTCGACAATGTATTTTGATTTATATCTGTACAGCTTATCTAATGATCTGCTATCAGTACTGTTATGGTAATCACTGACCAAAACTCTTGAGGGACCTAACCTACGAAACTCGGGTATCGCTGGATAGGGACTTAAGAAGTCGATCAAACTGGGATTTGCGTCGACCGTACATACACCCCGGCTTTATACAGGATGGGACTCAAATTGAAATTTTGTTTTTGTTTATAAAGACACCGAGGTGAGATTTGTTGGGAATAGAGGCGTGTAAGTGGAATTCTGAGATGCATGGATTTCGTCCCTGTTTTTACTACAAATTCCATTGTTGTTTTACGCTTAAGTAAACGCGATACGCTTTACGGGAATTTGTTGAGAGTGTTGTTTATTTTGTTGCTGCTACGATTTGATTCCTTTTGCGCGCTTACGGTATTTAAGTATGTGTTGATAAAACACTTATCATAAGTGAACTGTAACTTTAATTTTATTGTATATAAAATTACAATATTTTTATTATTTACTACTTCAAATCTACATAATTTTAGTTTAACACGTATGATTCATATCACTTAATGGTAGTAAATAGCTTAAATGTTATCACTATAGTTCTATGTCCTTTCTGCTTGGTATTATATTCTTATTCACTCACGATAAAATTTAAGCGCGTATAAATTTCCCCAAATTAAGAATACCGTTATCCTTAACTTCACAGGTATCGGGAAATCAGGACATTGGCTGTAAAACTTAATACGGGTCACATATCGATAACTGTGCGTAGAGGAATGGAACGACTCATAAAACCATAGCGCTTGCGTTGGAGCATAAAATGGGAAGTATTCGGTATCGGCGAAATAAAGCGGTTACTCGTAAAACGACGTTTTATAATGTATCTAATGTTTGTACGCGAGTCGTGCGTTCGGGAATCTTGGTGTTAAATAGTTCGTTAAAATACTGGTCGAATGAAGTCTTCTGTTTGGTCGTTCCATTTTCAAATTTGACTTTGTTTTTTAATACAACGCCAGCCAGCTTCGTATGTTTTATTAGTAAAGCTTTAAATATTTTTAAAAGGCGAGCTATTTTCAAAATTATGTTAAAGCCAACACTCAAATTTTATGGGCACTTTCTATGGGTGAGCAATGCGCCTTTGGTTCCTGTAAAAAACTTTAGGTTTTACATTTATTTTTGTATCAATGCATCGGATTTGGCATTAAGTATACTAATCTTTTTAAATACACAGACTTTTTTAAAAATTAAGTAAGTAAGTAAGTAAGTATATTAAATATCGAATTTTATTAAAATGTAATGAAGAAAGTATATAAGCGCCAGTACAACATACCTACCACATCTATCAATACAAATTACTCCTTTTAAAGAAGCATTTATATCCTTTAGTGTAACATATAAAACACAAAACAGTTTCAACCTTGGTATTAAAATAATGATTGATGATAAAGAAGATGAATAATCGTGAATCATTGAGTCGATCGAACATAAAAGCGGTTGAAAAATAACCCTAAACGGCGATCCGTTTTGAAACTCGATTGCCGATTTGGCAACGAAGCGTTTGAGATCAAGAGTTGAATGCGGCGAGTACCTCAGTACGAAAGTGGGGATTACAACTGCCCGATGAAGTGTTACCTCGGTAAAAGGTTCTGGCACCAATTACCGGTCTTTTGGACCGTGGAATAAATACACAGAAAGTATAGTGCTATTGGTGGCGGGTTAACAGACCATATTCTGCAATGCTAGCAGATATTTCCAAGAATTTATTGTTTGTTTACTAATTAGTTAAGATGTTTTTATATTTGTGGTTATCATTTTCGGTATTAATAATGATGTAGAAGAATAACAATATTTTTAAACATGCTGTAATCTCATATTAAAATGATAAATGGATAAGTCTGGCAAATTCCTCAATACGCCAAAGGTGGCTAAAAACGTCACAAACAGAATTATTCATAGATTCTGAATTCCTGGTGATCAAATGGTTAAGTAATGCAGAAGACCTAATCTAGGAATGCTTTTCACATCATTACATCATCATCAGCTCATTAAACGTTCCCACCGAGGGGCACGAGCCTACCCGTATAGGGTGTTAAGGTCTTAGTCGTCCAGTTCGGGCCCAGTGCGAATCCTTTGAATCTCTTCGCAGGCGTGCGCAGGTTTCCTCACGATATTTTAATTCACCGTAAGAGCGTCGGATAACGTACATATTATTAGAAAATTCGAAAACACATTGGTAAGTGGCGGGTTTGAACTCAGCCTCCGGTAGGAGGGCAACAGTCCACACCATTGAGCCACCAACGGCGACGCTGTCATCATTACATCAATCCGTTTTAATTCTTGCACCAATGATCAGCACATTCCAACCATAATGCTCTCTGTGAAAGTAAATTCGTTACCTCATATGATTCTGTGTATTTCTATCAAGTGTCTTCGCTCTCGCTCATTACAATTCCATTAACAAAAAGCAGGGTTGCTCAACCGTGATCGAGGCAACCTTTAACCCGCGTGCTGTGGGGCGCCATTGTAACGTTCTGAGTGTCAAATTAATGATCCGGCAGGAGGCGCTGTTGCGACCTCGTTTGTACCATCGCTGTGTACACGGTTGGCCCAATTTTCAAATTTCGAATACGTTAATTATAAAATAAAGTAGTCTATGGTTGATGTTTTTTTTTTCAGATTAACAGGTTGCGTTTCTCTGAAATTTCTATTCGATTTTTCACTAAAGACATTTTGTTAATATCGTGGGCGAGTGGTCAAAGATTTTTATTGGTGCTTTGAATTATATCTTCATACAACAATCTAATAAAAATAAATCTTTGGTTATTCTCATCATGCTATTTCTTTATACCTGTTAACAAATACCTATACGTAATGATTGCTTGAATCCCTTTTCCGTTCTTGGAAAATTAATTGAAATATGAAAACAAGTAAACGAACCTTAAAATTGCAATTTAATATGATCACGCTATCTCACCTCACTTGTGCCGCCATCAAAAATGTTCAACGTTATGCAATAGATGGCGTGTCGATAATCTAATCGACTACAACTTGAACTTTGTGTTACATTGCTTACGAGATTCTCATTTGTTCTCGTCTATTCGCCAGGATGTTCTAGTGACGTTACCACTTGTCTTTTGTTCGATATTGTGCAATACAACTGGCATAAATACCATATACACGAATTTTAATTCGAGACAAAAACGCGCCTTTTTGCTTTGAAATCTAATGTCAGATGAGATTTGAATTGTTCTTGTTACTAGCAATTTGTCCCACAAAGTTCAATGGCAAATGACGACCATAAATTAGGGAACTACATAGCAGCTGTTATCATTTGACGTGTAGGTGTTTCGTCACGGTACCCTGTAATTATATTGTCTGTCGCACTCTTCATAAAATTATAATAAACTGTACCTTTGCTGTATTAATTGGAACTCAAATAATATGGGGCCCTTTATTCTTTGCTACTCTTTTTTTAATAGTAAGCTAAGCTTGTTATGCGATATTCCTTTTTAAGTCAGGACATTGCAAGCGGAATTAAATGATAGTCGGAAAAGTAGAGAGTGCAATACATGTTCCATGTATGAGCATGTCTGTTTCTATTGGTCTAGGTATATCTTCCTATACTTTATATATATATTTGTTATTATGTTAATCCATTATTTAGTTGGTAGTACCTACAAACTCCTTACTTAAATAAGGGATAAAGTGCGATAGTGAATATCAGTAGATATTTATTTACAAAAAAAAGGATACTTTAAAAAAGTATGTTTATCCGATGTTTAGTACCCATACTAGAGGCTTCACGCTTAACTTGGGGCTAAATGGCGCTGTGTGAATGTCAGTGGATATTTATTCCTTATTATTTATTTATTCCTTTACGTTACGTATTATACCACTACAAGTGCACACATCACACCTGCATTCTTAATATCAATCCAGTGATCTACTAGCCTATAACATCTGCGGCACACGGGCCTACCCAAAATGAATGATTACGGTGGCGCCCGCCATCGTATCGAGTCCCCGTAGATTCGCAAAGTCCCTATTCGCGTAACCGGCGTGTGCCGGACCTCTATCTCCCTAAACATAAACTGGGTTACCTAGCCCTCCCCGCAATGCCCAAAGCTACACATTGTGTATTTTTTTAAAGCTGAGAGCCATCTGCGCTAATTGCCCGGTGAAGCTGTAAAGGTAATCTGCAGCCAACAGCAATAGCCGGTTTGAAAAAAAACAATAACAAAATTGGCCCAACTGGTGATAATATTGCCCAATAGATTATAGCGGGTTATAGCGTTCAAAAAACGTATTATCTCTACCTAAGGTTTGAGGTGACTAAACTAATTCAATAGCACCAGGTAATTTGCAAATCATTATAGATGCTAATTACATTAACATATTAGCATCCACAATACTAGCTCGGTACTAGAAAATAATGACATCACTAGGCCAAATTGGATACAACGATTTTCACTTAAAAGTGTTTTCCTTTTGAATTACGCAAACAGTGACGCTAATTATATTAAATACACTTGATTGTTAATGCTGGCCGTCTTATTACATTAAAGACAATTGTTCAAAATATTTTCTAAAAAAAAATTTCTAAAATTAATTGGATTTAGGTGGCAGACTTTATAAGAAAATAGGTGTAAGTAGTTGGCGACCGATTTCGCTAATTTTGAAATTAATAAATTTTGCACTTATTCGTTCTATTTTATGGTAGGTAGATTTTAATTGGTTACACCATAAGAGAATTCATTCTACTATACAATCACGATTTAAGGCAATGGTAAATACTAAAGTTGTACTGGAACACTAAATTCACAGTTGGATTTTTAAGTTTGTAGTAAGTTAGTTAGTAGAATTAGCCCAGGCTAGCATACCAGTTAAGTCTCTCTCTTCAACCTATCGCAGTCCACTGCTGGACATAGTCTCCATTTTGCGCCAGATATCCCGTTCCTCCGCTTTCCTCATCCAGCCTCCACCAGCGTCCTTTCGCAAGTCGTCGGTCCATCGGGCCGGAGGGCGTCCTACGCTACGATTAAGGTCAAAAAACTGTAATTAAATAATAAATAAATATCCTCTGACACTCGCACAGCGCCGTCTAGCCCCAAACTAAACACTAGGGGTAACTGAACAACTGATAAACATACTATATACATTCAAATCTTCAAAAATTGCGTTACGTAATACTTTAACGCTCCTAGCCTAACGTCTTGCTGCAAGGCACAGGCGTTCCCACTAAAAAAACACTACTTCCACACACACACGTATTAGGAGATTGGGCACACGACACACTGCCCCACATGGATAGTAGGGGTACTGACAATTATCCCAATAAAGAAGTCGGAAATAATAGTTATATGCCTGAAGCATTAAGACTAAGGACACAAGTAATGCGAATTCGGCCCAATCCGATGACCGACTGAAGTATTGTTGACACGGTGAGAATTCTACATTGAGCTCAAATGCCGCATCTATTCATTAGCCAAACGTAATATCATAAAGTTTTTGTCCACTATTATGCCATAAAGTTTTTACATACAATGTTGATATCATAAACGTCAGCTGATGTAAAAATTTCTAAATGATTTACGATATGTTAATTGTTTTACGAGCTAGTATTGCTAAGATTAGGTCGTCGTTGAGTCTGATTTATTAGTTTCTAATTGGGTCATTTGAATCTTCAAAGATGTTGTCCACTATATATTTAGGTAATTTGCTTTTATTGTGGACAATGCGTCTTGGGAAGCGTAGTTACTTACAGAAGGTCGCTGGTGTAGGCTGGATGAAAGAAAGAAAAGTAGAAGTCTGTGATATTTGATGCAAAATGGGGAAGACCTATATCCAACAGTGGTATGGTGGTATATGATGCAAAAATGTACCAAATTTATCCAATTTAAAAATGACAACATTCTATATTAAGTACTACAACCTACATATCGACAGTGCTAAGTCACGTACAAATCGATACTTGTGTATCTTTGGTAAATACTGCCAAATCTCTCGGTCGTAGATTTAGATTGACCCAAATTCTAAATAGTCACCGCGGGTGGTTACGACATTGGCTACCTCGTGTGACACGCCGTGTCTCAAGCCGAGAAGCTTGTCTATGACCCGCGATGTGATCGGACGATCTGTCAACGATATTACCACAGATAACCAAATGTCATTGACGGGAAATTAAAAATATGTTCAGGCATGTTTTGTTATGATTTGTGTGGAAACGAAATTCATGTTAAATTTGTGAGATCAAACAGCATTTTTTATGGATAACAGTGTTATGCCGTTCTGCATTAATCGTTTCTAAACTAGTAAAACTTTTTAGTTAGAACATACCGAGCTCCTTGATAAGAGAACAGACATTAGCCACTGAAAGCTAAACTTCTTATTGCTTTTCGATAATATTCTTCTTATCGAGTCGATATGGATTCAAAAGTATGGTGATGCGACCAATATTGGGCCACTTTCATCGCCATTTCATTTGCCATCTAGAGGTCCCGGAAACCGCACGAAGATGGACAATTCGGGCAAGACAGTAGGTGTGCCACTGTCTGAAAAGCACCACAGTCGCACAGACTGCTTCTGAAATTTTGATAATGATGACAATATCTGGATTCAGAATACAAGACATACCATAAATGCCGTTATCACAGTCACATGCCGTATGTTTCTGATGAATCACGCCAAAAATAGCAACTCACGCAATGCTTTACAGCTGCCAATCGCGTTTACGATACATTCAACTTGTGGGCTACATTCGGTGGGTATTGGAGCACGCAATCGGTGACATGAATGAGATTTCATCAATACCGAAACAGCAACTCCCAAATGAAAGAAAGCAAAGGCATTTATTGACCCTACACCAGAAATCGCACAGATACAAAAATGTATTAACTACAACTGCACGATAACACAGAGAAAGTTACAAGTGATTTGAAAATAACAAAAAAAAATACGGCCAAAAGGTTAAAAACATAAAAACATAACCTTGATGTAAAAACGGAACGGAAGGGCGGTAACTTCCTACTACAGGTACTCTTGTACTTAAAATGATTATTACCGAATTTTTTTGTAACCTAGGTTTGTTATGAATAAAGCAATTATTATTATTATTATAAAGCAATTATTATTATTATTATAAAGCAATTATTATTATTAAAAGGTCCCGCCTCAGTATCAGCTGCTGTGGCGCTATACTGGCGTATACCAGTACTGTTATTCTACCGGAACCTCTTGAGAGATACCTCAAATAAAACGAAACACATTTTTTAATAGTTATGGGCACAGCGAAAGCTTTACCAACCTATTACAACATACCTTGTACATATGTGCTTGATTTCACCATTTTGTGCTAAAACAAAAGAAGTAGATGTTCAGTTGAGATGACTTGAGTGTTTTATTGCCATCACGAATAATGACGATTAGTGAGTAAAACGCTCTAAGGGGATGTTGACCTTGCTTGTGGATCCAACCAAATATTGTGCAAGTTTGCAATCCTCCAGCACGCAGCACTTGCTTATTGGTCAAGTGCAGAAGTTTATAGTTATACACCACAAACATTTTTGGTCATGGGGAAGACATTATCCAGTCGACATTATTGAAGTAGTAGTACCTAATACCGATAATACCACATTTTTTTTTTTATTTATTGGTCTACTTACATCTATGCATTATACCTTAATTTAACATATAATTTTTACCTTATTGCTAAATGCATAAAGAATTACAAGTAGACACCACTTTTAATTACAGTGTTAGCTTAACTAGTGGAAGTATGTACTAATTGAACTCAAATGTTTTAATTATTAATATTCAAATCTCACTCTTTCCACCCATGCCAGTTGCAAAAATTTAATTTTTTGTTCTAATTAAAAATACAAATAAGGAATTAATTATTACGAAAAGTTATTATTTATTAAAACCCTACGAATGTCGGTAACTGAGTCTTGAAAGATGTCAATTAGGGAGCTATAGCTATTAAGCAATCTGCAGAGGCGAGGCACAGCTGAATTAGCACCCCTGACAGTGCGTCTGAGAGGAGGACAGAGATCTTGCTTTTGATGGTACTTTTTAAAGAAAAGCATTTCCATTTTGGCATAGACATAGCTCATAATTAAAGGCGAAAACCGGTACATTGAATATCCAGATATAAAATCAATATTGCATTCATGAATAGCATTTGTCGCTTTTTTTGTTATGTATTCATTTTAATATATATTTGTTTATGTTTATTTATTATTTTAATTTATATACATATATGTAATTATGAATATTTATTATTTGTTTTTAGTGTTTTTGCTAGTGTTAATTTTCTTTTTTCTTTTCTCTTCTTTTCTTGCCGCACCATTTTGTCTTTCTCTGCATATCCAAAGGTTAGCTGGTAGAGAATGCCACATGGCATTAAGTTCGCCTTTGTACATAATTTATGTGTGCAATAAAGATTAAATAAATAAATAGCATGAATAACAAAAGTTTAAAAAAGCAACAGCCCCAAAAACCGATATTGGAGCAAACTGTATCATTTAAAAGTTCTTAGTTAACAAACGTCGCTGCGTATTTCAACGAAACCGGGGTTGTGCGTTTTCAATGGATATCGGGGCAAAATTCCGCGGACGGTTCATGGAAAAATTTGTTGCCAATATTCCGGGTGTTCTGTGTCATCGGCAACTATTGTCTCGCGGCACCGGAGTGAAAGAATTTCGGTACTTTTTGTATTGTCAAAGGTTGCCATGGCGACTGGGCATCTGGATTAGTCAGTTTCGTCGAAACTTTCACTGAGAAGGCCTGAATGTTATCGAACTAGACAATTCACAAATCAAGTAAAAGTGCATGCATTGTGAATCGGAAATCAATTTGATTTCGTCTATGAACAAACAAACTTAACTACGAATTAGATTTTAGTTTCGGTTTGACGTTTCATCGTCGACAACACAAATGACAGAGTAATTTTCAGACTGTAGCTCTGTTTGTTTTCGAAACTGACACAAAAATCTGATAAGCTTTACAAATATCTGATTCAGATTCGTCTGATAATGCTTTGTTACGATAAATTTGATCATTTTTGGGAATAGCTGCGTATAAAAGAGAGAGCATTTTGCATGCATTATTTTGCTTTTTAGCTTTCTTAGGTGTAATTAAAATAAGTTCCTTCTTGAATATATTTATGCTTCATTTATTCACACAAGACGAACCAACTAAACACCTAGTTCAACAAAATTTATCACAAAAAGATACTCTAAGTACCACCGATTTCACTTCTTTATCTCCACATGTCGGCACATCTGCGAGTTGCGCCGGCGCACGATATCAATGCGAATTGACTACAAAAGATTTACGAGCTTCGGCTAAAAGCCGTGTAAATTATCCGTCAGTTATCTCTTTCTGGCGCGACCACCTGCATGTTGTTGGAGTGAGACAGGTGATATAGCCTCGTCTATGCTAATAGTGCGAGGTCTTCAAAGTTTAAATTCCGTATTTTATGCCGCAAGTTGAGTGTTTTCGTTGGAGAAATGTTTGAAGTTGCCAAGTTGGAGATAGCGTCCATGACTTAGCATTCAGAATGTCATGGAGCTTGTTTCGGACTGCAGGAGTTCCGCTTTTTGATTACCGATAATGGTGTATTTGAATTGTTCCCAAACTAGTTACTTACACGCCGCGCTTAAAGGAATAATTTATTAATGATATTTGAGTAAGCATTTGTTATGCTTTACGAATGTAATTACTGTGTACAATGAAAGTTTAATGAATTATAATAATATTAATTAATTTAATGATATATATATTTCAATTTTCAATACTACAAATATTAAATAAGTTAAAGAAGCTGTCACTTTCACGTCTGGACTCTGCTTTCTAAGTTATCCGATTTAGATACCTACATGAATATAATTTACGCAATTGTTTGCTATTTCAAATTATATCAATATTCGTCTTATCGATTATGAAATAAATACCACTACTAACTTGGTTTTTCATAGTAATTATTTATAATAACCAGTTGGTAAAAAAAAAAAAAAAAAAAAAAAAAAAAAAAAAAAAAAAAAAAAAAAATACTGCTGAACCAGTTGGTAGACTCGAATACTCGTTTTTCATATAGGTAAGTAAGATTCCATTCAAATATTAATTTTAATATTATTGTTTTCGAAATCCTTAAGATTGACGGGCCAAGGAAGGAGGGAGTTTATTTATTATTATTTGTTTTTTTCAGTAAATCTATGTATTATCCATTGTTTTATGTGTAATGAGGTTTCTCGTAAAGGTCATGTCGTGTTGTGTTGATATATTGTATGACGTCACTTTCTTCATAAAATGTTTAAATCTTCAGGATATCTGTCAGAAAAAACACATTAGGTAAGCTTGAAAAATTACTGTGTAGTGCTGTTTTTATTGTAGTTTCCTTCAATTGTTGCTTTACGTCATCAACATTCTGACTCATGTTGTACCCAAAGACAGTTCAATGTATGAGTAAAGAATGACGATACAATCGATTCAAGACCATATCAGTACTAAATAAGGTACAGTTTTGATAAAAAAATATTGCTTGCTTTTGGATTTTTTTCCGGCACTTCTTTGGCGGTCTGTAGTTTTTCTAGCGTAAGCGACCAAAAATCGTGCTTAATTATAGAGATACTCTGGTTTTTATTGCGTTATTTGTAAGTAATACTCATATTATAAATCTTATATGTGCAAATCATTTTCTTTATTCAAAATCAAATTATCTATCCATATATCTATACCTATTACCTATCTATACTTTTGAATACACAAGTACATTTGTATATTTATTAGCCTATAATGGTGTCATATTTTTCAGTATAGCATACTTTTTAGGTGGAGGGAATTTCTGAATAACATAGTATTGAGTATTGCATTATGTGAGTATAAGTATTATTTATAGTAATTATCCTTCGATTTTATTTCTCATAGTTGACAAGTAACTCACATTAAAATAATCTCTTGACAAAAATCCGTATTATATCACTCAAATGTTGCATTATTAAAATAATATTTTCAATATTCTTACTATATTTATACCAAATTATTGTAATTTATTTATTAAATAAGGTACAACAACGCAATTGGATATACAATGATCTTTAAGGCTTACAAATAATATCGTGGATAAAGTCGGTATAACGTTAATACCTATAAAGAAACAACTTTAATCAAAATCTTTAAGTTTTTACATCCATAAGAAACAGCACTATGTCAGTGATAAACAATGAACACGTGCCGTCACAAAGAAATATTGTCATACCATATCGGTCGAATGGTATATAAAAAGTCGATATGTTGTCTCTATTGTAGCTAATAGCCTAAGGTTTATACGTCAGTATTAAAAGGCAATTTAAAACATTGTACAGTACAAAACCTCGACCTTGACTCGTCCGACTGGGAATATCATCATCAACATGAAATCATAAAACTTTAATATGATTACCAATATATTAGCGTATGCCACTGCAATTAATTCGGTACCCTTACTGATAGATAAATTGACATTCGTGTGTCCATCACATATGGCCCGTATTAATTATGACACATTAAAAATTAAATGAAGTAATAGTCAATAAAGGCCCCGCTAGGTCGTTTCAAATCAAGTGATCGATGTTACAGTTCAAGTTGGATGACCTTTTGGTAATATGACGTAATAAACGTAATAATCTTAATTGTATTCACAGATTGCCTTATATATAACGGTATCGTTCTATTTTTAAACTAACCATTTAAAAATAAAAAAGGCTAGTTGGGATGCACAATAAAAACAAAACGTGCATCACATTAAAAAAAGACCGAAACAGCCTGAATCTAATTCGAATGTCGAATGCAGCTTAACTTTTTTAACTGGAATCCGTGAAAGCCATAGACAATGCTCCATTTATACACTAGGTCAACAACAGATCCATTCCACATCACAGATTATGTAACGTTTCATCAGTACACGCTAGTGTGAAGCTTGCTCAACTAGAGGGCGTCGTAACCTGTTAAATGTTTCAAACGTGAAATCGAAACCTGACTACTACAATAGAAACGTCGTTCTCTAACGCAGTGGGTTGATTGATAGAACACATTTAATACCCCTTTGTCCTGTAAAAGCATACCGAAGATCGATGGATAGAAAGCTTTAGTACTATTTCTAGCAATAAAAGCGAACCTAATCAACCGATTATTACTTCGTATGAAGCCAAGAAAACTAGGGCTCAACAGAACGGTATACAAACTATTCCCAGCCAATGAAAGAAAAAGGCTGATAAGATGAAACTTGGGCAACTACAGAGATTTCTGTAACATAAAGCGAGCCGGACAAAAACTGTAAATGGCCAAACATTCCGCCATACATTCTCGGACACCAATTTCCTTTGGACCAATAGCGAAGTGCGCTTTTGAAAGATAAAATACTGCAGCAACGATCGGACCGATTCCCAGGGTTGCCAGATGTATAGTTTTTCACAGGGATGGTAAGGTTTTTCAATGTCTTGCCTGGTGAGAAATTACTTAGCAAGAAGATAAGTGTAGCAGTAATGGCGGAAACCGACCGTTTCTAACGATTAAGAATGGTGATAGGTGGTAACTAATGTTAAACACTGCGGTAGCCTTCAGTGAGCGTTATTTTATATTCCATGGCATAGAAAGCCACGGTGGACTCGAATGTTATAATATAATTGAAACACCATTATTTATATTTACAAGCCAGAACACAAATTCAATTCAAAAAATCATTTATTTATGTTTTTAATTGTCATCAAACTAAAAGTATTAAATGTTTTGAAAGCTGGAAGCATTTTATTGAAATTTGGTGAGTACTTTGCTGATACCCTGGATGTAATATACGCTACTTTTTACTGAGAGAAAATATCATATTGCGGTAAGTATTAGAGGTAACACCACGGGGCTCAGCTAGTTATGTATAAATTTACTTCTATCTCTGACCCATTCAGAAACCATCATAAGTTTATAATAACATGAAAACTAATACTCTAAAAGCTGTTACAAACGAAAATCCCAAAGCGAACGTTTACATTCCCAAAGCAATTTTATCACTAACATTTCAAATGTATTAACATGACAGAAGTAACAAAAATGTGTCGTCACGCACTTTGTCATTTCGGTCGTTTTTAAATCACATGGAAATTACGTCCAAAGAAAAACAATATAGCCGCAAGTTATTTAAAAATAAAATGAACCATGATACATAAGGGAAAATCAACATAATGTGTGGCACTACCTCGGCATCCCCGTTAACTTACCTGTAAGCGCGTGGTGTGAGTTATGTCTGGTGATAAGAAGCTGAATCAGCTGACGGTCGGCCATTTTGTTTTTAGGATTGTATACAATTTCTTTTTATATCACGAACTTTTTTAAAAATAGAATTCCACATATTTTGTTTTTCATTAAATTTGTATTCTAATTTCAACTTTTGATATTATTAACTTTTTTTTCATAAACTTTCAGGTGTACGGCATTAAACTTTGTCGCACGTGTGCTAACAAAAATATCAATAATAAATCAATGTGGACGCCCGAAACTCGATAAAGCGCTCGAAAGCAAAACGATAAATTGCCAAAAAATTCGCGGGCATCCAGAGAAATCACCGCGAGAATTACGCCGCGAAACTTTTTTAATAACGCCACGCGATTCAGTCTCAATCGAAAAATCCGTAACAAAAACCCTATACAGTAAGAAAAATGTATAAACATGTCAAGGGACTGGTCCAGGTACCTACGCCATTTTTTATTGAATTGAACACCTATGCCCGAGAGGGAGGGCCGATTCCTTGCCTTTTCAAGCGCGGCAACAACCACACGAGAGCGGGACGACGCATACATGCATCCTTATCACGCCGCTCTGCCTGCATTCATGAGGACAAAGAATAAGTAGTAATAAAGACGTGACATTCCTGCAGATGGTTGATAAAACTTAATACTTGCCGGTTTGTTCGTACTCCGGCTATTAAAAGGCAACGAATAGATACGTTGTTACACGGTCTTTAGTTCTCAAGCTTCATGAAAACATTAAAGGAAATGGTTCTCTCTGGCGAGGTCGTATATTGCCTTCCATGTTGGTGGTATCGGGCCTTTTTACTTTTGCTATTGGCGCGAAATTGGAGGGAAAAGAAAATGGCAAACATTCAACGTCTCAATTTAATTCGGGCCAGAGGCGAGTGTTGCTCAGTGTCTACAATGGAGATACGATCCAAATAAACGAGCACAATCATTTTGAAGATGCCTAATTTTTATTACGGTCGCTGTTTGAATTCCATTCGGATGTTTTCAAATGATAAATGCCTTGTGGTCCATCAGTTTCGACTTTCTGCTATTCCGCCAGAGCAAATTAGTGTGAGAGAGACATGCAATATTCCCGTCTCAATGCGATGGGGCAAGTTTGGACTCGAATTTTTACCTGCGGTAATTCCTCACGTTGACAGTTGTATTATGAACAGCACAATGTATACGACACTCGAAATATCGCAATTTTATTATGCTCTAAAGACTCATAACTCATAATAGAACCCTTGAATGGCATTTAGCTATCAAATAGGATTTACACGTGAGAATATCCCTTATCCCACAAATTAAGTGAGAATCGAAGAGGAAAAACGTACCATAAATCCTCTTTAATTACGTTTTCGCCGTTCCATTGTAATAATAGCATACTGAAAACGTAATTTGAATACATACCGTTATTTGACGACGAAACTTCTTGAATCCGCCCCTAGAAATAACCTTCAGGCCGATTTCGGAGTCATACAAAACTCGTAAAATCTTACCAAAGAGACGCTTGATTCACCACCGCTCCGTAATCTTACAAAATGTAACGATCCTGTCGCCTTTATCGGTACATTACCCCGTATCTACGCAAATCCAGCTGAATTCGAGAAGGAAGGCGCCAATACATAGCGAATTTTTGCTCGGGCTAAACCATCTGATGTTTCCATTTGGATGTTAGTGAAGGGAAACTCGTAAAGTGGCGTTCCTTAAATCGATCGTTTGCACAGCTGATTGCTAGATTGAAAAGCTTTTCGCTTTGTTATCTACCAATCTTATAAGCAGCACAATTCACAATATCCCTCCATTGTATCCAGTGTGATTGTCAATACAACCGCAAATGAGTTCAGCAGACGTGTATAATTCAGAAACAATTTCAATACACAATAAACTTTCAACTTCAGAATCCTAACGGCAACCGAAATTATTTCCAAGCAGTGCCTTCGAGACGATAAAATAACTTTCTTATAACGATTCCGCCTCGGGTCTATCCCGTAATGTTTCCTCCTTACGCACTGTGCCTGTATATTCGACCTGCGGTGTAATAAAACAATAAAATGCTGCAAAACTTGCAAGATTACTGTTCTTAACGACTCATGGTAGGGGAGAACGCAAAAAACATCTGCCCGACTACGATGAAACGACTTGGACTGTAGATAATGCAACTAAATATAGTTTAGAGCTCGAGGTAAACTCACACATCCCTTCGAGGTGCGAAGTGATTTAATGACAAGAAATAATAATGATAATCGTTTGTGATTTTTGGCGTGTATTAGACACCAATAGGTTGATCCTGTCGAATGGCCAGTTGGAGAGGAAGTAATTATAAACACATTACCTACTCACAAATAAAGAGTTACTTGTTGATGACGTCAATAGGATGATGTAGTTTTGATTTTAATGATTGATTGTAGAAGGATTTTCAATGGAAACCATATTGAGGATAATATATATGTATGAGTAGTTAAACAAACAACGAATAAATAAAATTTTAACTTCAGATAAAGAACAAAGGTTTGCCTAGTTTTCATACTTGGTAATATACTATATGAGAGCTTCGGTGGCTGCTTAGTGTGGACCGTTGCCTTTCGATCTGGAGGTTGCAGGTTCAAATCCCGCCACTACATTACATTACATTAGTAAATGTCTTCGAATTTTCGAAATAATATGTTACGGTGAAGGAAAACATCGTGAGCCCTTTTTCCTCCACATATTTGAAACCAAAGGCAATCTGCTGTCATCAACAGCACTCAATTTGACAAAAAAGTAAATTATTGATTACTTTTGCGGTTAATGTCTCACACTTTGCATACTACTTATAATCTCTGAACACGCCACTGAAAACCAGTGACCAATGGTTGTACTGACATCGTTGTTTGGATACCACTTTCAGTACGATTACGTAAAAACCTTGACGACCCATTTGGTGTTGCGGTTGAGAGGTCGGCTGCATCACCAAGGGTTCCAGGTCGATCCCCGGGCAGTACAAACATTTGTGTGGTGTTTTCTATATATAATATGTATGTATTTACAAAAAAAAAACGTATATATGTAAATATGTTTATCCGTTGTTTAGTACCCATAATACAGGCTTCACTTTTAACTTGGGGCTAGATGGCGCTGTGTGAATGTCAGTGGATATTTATTAATTTATTTATTTTAAAAACATTCTTGAAATTACCGAATACATTATGTGAGTCATTTTTTTTCAATGTCTCAGATGTTAACGTTGGAATAACTTACCATATAAAAAATGGAATGGCAGGTATCCATTAACAAACCGATTTATTTATCACAAATGAATATATCTAACAGTGTTACTATAGCATGTTTTAAAAATGGTAACACAACTTCAATGCCTACTAAAATGTCCACGGAAAATGGACGGACGGTCTAAATATGGTGATAGACTATGTCTTTTATTGTTGAAGCCACTTTAAAAAAGTATACCATAGATTTTTGAGATTCTTCAGATATCTTCATGGCTTAATAAATAGGTAGAAAGGCACTTTACTCGCTTTGAATGGCTATGGCTGGCACATCTTTGCTTTTCTATTTCTATTTATCCATGGTTACTTTAACTCTGTGCAGTAAGACTTAAATTTCCATATCAGTTAACCACCCAACCGCATTTAAAAATTGGTATTTTCTTTGACTAGAGCCGTTACATCTTTTAGTGACTTTTTTTACTTTAATGATTCCTAACTCAGTGTTAGTAATTACCGTTTTCTAAAAATTAAATAGTTTTTGTGTGAATAAAAGCAATCTATTATTACATGACTTCCAAAGTTATGTCGGTTGGTTTGGAAACTTTAAGGTCGGTAATAGACTTAGGTGAAATTATATAGGAAACCTATGACTTTCTGAGGGTAAATAACTTTTTCTTACGGCTACTACACCAAGGGTTCCGAGTTCGATCCCCGGGAATAACAAACATTTGTGTGCATGAACATGTCTGTTTGTAATGGTCTAGATGTTTTGTATTTACAGAAAAAGTAAATAAGTATGTAAATCAGATATTAGTAACCTAACTTCAATCTACTCGCTTAATGCCATAAATGGCACACGCTGTGTGAATGTCAGTGGATATGAATTTAATTATTATTATGTTAAATTTGAATTATTTTCAGTAGTAACATAAAACGTATCGTATAGTTATAAAAATGGCAATATTGTTGCCTATATCTGACTGTGGATGGAAGACCTATGTGTCTATATGAATGAGCTGGCTCGGCTGGATACCATGCTGCGCCCGACACCAAAGACACAGATGTTAGGTCTCTTATACCCGGTAATTTCACTAGATACAGTGCCCTCATTCCGAACCACAAAAGCGCATAACACTCCTATTTCATGGGCCGATATCTGGCACACCTAGACGACTCAGTTTCAAGTCTACCTAGTAATCAACAGGCAAAGTCTATTTATTTGACTACTACATAGAAAAAATACTTGGCACTAATAGAGCATTTAAGACTGGTTCAGAACATTTCGTTCATCAATTTCCGACCGAATCGCATCCATCTGGCCCGTTAAAATCATCGGAGCGGGCATCAGTACCCTTCAACTCATGCGCACGCGGTCATCAATTAGAGTCTGGGGCGCATGCCACACTGTTACTTCATCGGACATGTCACAATGGATTGTCAAATTTAATTAATCCCTACATGGACGCGATGAAATCTAGACCCTGTGAGCCGTATTACTAAAGCAGTAAAGGTCAATATTAAAAACTGTTACGGATTGACCGCTCGACTAACGGTGAATCGCATTCGGTATTTTTTAACTGTTAAATGTCGAAGATAAATAGATGGTTTATTTAGATTGTAGACTTAAGTACTGTTTTGAGATTAAGTATGGCGGCGAATTGGGTATTTCGCTTAGATAAAAATTAACTGACTAGATCACGAAGAAACATCATCCAAAAAATATCCGAGCAGCTTGAGACGTACGTTGACTTATTTTTATTTTATGACATAAAACTATTCATATTTGACGACCCATTTGGTGTAGCGGGTTCGATCCCCGGGCAGTACAAACATTTATGTGCATGAACATGTCTGTTTGTAATGGTCTGGGTGTTTTCTATTATATGTATGTATTTACAAAAAAAATGTATATATGTATGTTTATCCGTTGTTTAGTACCCATAATACAGGCTTAACGCTTAACTTGGGGATAGATGGCGCTGTGTGAATGTCAGTAGATATTATTATTATTATTATTCAGTAAAATTTTAACTTAAAGGCGTCATTTGAAAAGTGCAAAATCACGAGCATACTACTATGTCACTATGACATGCAGCGACGTGATTATGAATGAAAATTCTGCCCAACTGCCGCAAACACTTGAGTGAGATTGTGAAACTAGTTAATATACTGTTTATCTAAGGTATTTTCTGAAAAATATTCAGTGTTATTATGTCATAAGATTAATAACACTGAATATTGAAATGTTCGATAATTTTTAATAATGCAAATAGCTCCCGTACAGTATTAAAAACCGATTCAAAATAGAAGAGACAGACTTTTAAAAGGCTGCACTCTTGCACTCCTAAATTTGTTCATTCTTCACATTATTTAAATTTATGATAGCTAAAGATATCGAGCAGTGATATAATTGGATCAAACATAAGTTCATGGCATAATTCTCTTCGTTATATTTGCGATACCCTAAAATATAACAAATCGCCACAATTTAACCGAAAGCCATTGAAATGGCGAAACATGTTGATCAAATATTGTTATGACCACCTAAATGTACCATGTTTCTACTAAATAAATATCCTATACTATAATAAGAAACCGTCCATCTTTAATTACGCCTCCGAAATGAAGAATGAACGATGTCAGCTAAATCCATTTCAAGTACACCAAAAAAAGATTCAAGCCTTAGCGAAAACATGGCAAAATGGTGAATATCAAACTGTAATCTAAAAGCGATAAGGGGGAAAGTAAAAAATCCGCGTTGAGAGAGTAAATCCTATTTTCGCGAAGTTATGGTGCCTACTTAAAAGTTTGGAGACAATAAACCAGTTGTAATCTAGATCTTATGTGCCGTCTAGGGCCTTATCACTAATTAAATTAAGCAACTAAGTAGATATGACTCTTTTAATTTTCGGTATAAAATTAAGAGAATTTAACATTACTGTGAATTTAAATTTTTTAAGCAGAGGAGACCCTATTTAATGTTTATAAGATGGATTATAGATAAACTAAGCAATTTTGTTTCTTCTATTCTCATCATCATCAGCTCATTAAACGTCCCCACCGAGGGGCACGAGCCAACCGTATAGGGTGATTAGGCCTTAGTCGTCGACGCGGGCCCGGTGCGGATTGGACGACCTCACACACAACCTTCGAATCTCTTCGCGTGATGCGGCGTGCATGAAGGTTTCCTCACGATGTTTTCCTTCACCGTAAGAGCGTCGGATAACGTACATATATTTTTCGAAAATTCGAAAATACATTGGTACGTGTCGGGATTTGAACCTCAGCCCTCCCGGTAGGAAGGCGACAGTCCACACCACTGAACTACCGACGACCGAACTATCTATTTATTTTCTATTCTATAAGTTGGCAAACGTGAAGATGGAGTAAGGAAACAACTCATGGGTACTCGTAATACATACAAGCAACCAGCGTTTTACCCATGTGTACAAGATAATGAAACTTTTACTTCACAGACAACAACTACACTGTACTTCCATTTTTGGGATTGCTGGTGTTATTGGCGACTTATCACCAGCTGAGCAGTGTGCTTGCTAGCATTAACTTTATCACCATTCAACTGGGACATAAACACAAAGCCGGTTTCTCTTCAACTTTTCGCTCACCAATGATGGACATAGGCCTCCCCCATTTTGCACCAGCTATCCTGGCCCTACGATTTCTCATCCAGCCACCACCAGCGACCTTTCGTAAGTATAATGGTTGAAGAAAAAGATAAAAGTACCTACCTTGTACAATATTTTCGACATGATGCATTGTATGCATTTCCACGGTATTATTTGTATGTATAGGAGACATGTAAAAGTCCGTTACCGAGTTTATCATGTTGTTTATCCCACTAATTGATAGCTGTCTATAGTCACAAGGGGCGTTAATTTCGAGATAAAAGGCAAAATGGCTTCCATTTTCAATCGAGATTACTACACTCGCGTGCAAGTAAATCGACTCAAGTGCGCATAAAAAGTGATATAACTAAAAAATGACTTATTTTACCTCTATATAATGTTTTACATAATTAAAGCCTAGTAATTAGGCTTTTAAATGGTAGCATAATATCAGTAATTTAAATAAACACTTGTACTTAGAATGCAACTGAACGCAACCTCCCGTAAACTGCTCTGCGCTCTATTCACAACTTGCGCGACACAACCCCCTATAAAACCCCCTGTAATCGTTTTTTTCTTATCAGTCGCTCATTAGACGTTGACCTGAACACATCTCTGCAAATTAAAGCCGTCATTTGAAGAAAATTATGGATACAACACCTGAAGAAGCCGCTCAAGTCGTTGCCCTGTTGCAAGAAGGGTTGAACCAGCGAGAAGTCGCTCGTCGTTTGAATATGAGTCAGTCCGCTGTCTCGAGAGTATACAGAAGGTTTCAAGAGACTGGTGCCTTCACTCGGAGGCCTAATACCAGCCGACGCCGGTGCACCTCGGAGCGTGACGACCGGTTTTTGGTCTCGACCTCTCTCCGAAATCGACACCTTACCGGCGTAGATGTGCAGCAGGAGCTACGTCAAGTTCGCGGGGTGACTGTCAGTCAGTGGACAGTTAGAAGAAGGTTGAAAGAAGCTAACCTTACTCCGAAAAGACCCGCTACAGGCCCGAAGTTGACCACAGCTCATCGTCAAGCACGCCTTCACTTTGCTCGAGAACATTTGGATTGGAGCATAGAGCAATGGCAGTCAGTCCTGTTCACAGATGAGACGAGGATGTGTCTCCATGGCAGCGACAGGAGAGGTCGGGTATACCGTCGTCCCGGTGAACGGTTTTCACAGTGCTGCTTTGTGGAAACCGTTGCATATGGTGGCGGATCTTGCATGATGTGGGCTGGAATTTCCTTAGAAGGCAAAACGGACCTTGTTTTCGTTCCTGGGGGAGGCCGGGGAGGAGGTCTGACCAGTGATCGTTACATTGAAAATGTTCTACTGGATCAAGTTGTCCCTTATCAAGGCTTTATTGGGGAAAATTTCATCTTGATGCATGACAATGCCCGATGTCACACTGCTCGGGCCACACGTGATTTCCTGAACGAAGTTGGAATTCACACTATGCATTGGCCAGCGCTCAGCCCCGATTTAAATCCCATTGAGCACATATGGGACGAGCTCAAAAGGAAAGTTAGAGCGAGGAATCCAGCTCCGACAAACATCAATGAGCTCAAGACTGCGTTGGTAGAAGAGTGGGGTCGAATACCACAATCATCCATTAAAAAGTTGATAAGGTCGATGAAGAATCGCATGAGAGCAGTGATCAGAGCTAGAGGAGGGAATACCAAATATTGACACGAATAATTTTTTTATCTTACGCACATTTTGTTTCATTTAAACACAATAACCCCATACTGTGAAATTGTATGAATTTTCAACATTTTTTACATTATCATTAGCATTAACCTTTTTTACTAAACTACTGAATCGATTTTCATGCAACTTACACCATTTTAAAGCTCAATTACTAGGCTTTAATTATGTAAAACATTATATAGAGGTATAATAAGGCATTTTTTAGTTATATCACTTGTTATGCGTACTTGAGGCTTGAGTCGATTTACTTGCACGCGAGTTTATTAGGTCAGAGTTCTTAATCGTATCTAATTTTGATAACACTTCGTGGGTTCGAAGGTCAGGTCAGTTCTGAACTATTCTGATATATTGAAACAGTAAACCTACTTTATACATTCATGGAAAAAAATCTACAAATTAAAAAGTGCTATCGGGGCTCAAATAGACAAGGTTATTAAGTTACTTTCTTTATACTATCTAGAAGACAATAGTAATACTCAATTGTCTTAGCTAAAATATTCATGATAGATAGATAGATTGAAGTTATAGGTTTTGTTAAGTTTCGTATTTTTAATTTTCTTTTATGGAATCTTATATTTATAATTCAATATCCACCACCATCAATATAGTTAGACCACTAAACACCAGTTATTAGTAACAAAAATTAGGTAAGTACCTAGGTACATGTAGTGTAAAAATTTAGTAAGTACCTAGGTACATTAATTTACAAAATTATTGCTTAAGGATCCCTAACTTATTATTCAAATGGCCAACCGTCTAGTACATATTTCCATTTCAAAAAGAAAATGTCACCCCACGAGTGCAACGGCGCACGTGTCACTAGTGGTTACCCGAACATGCTCCCAGAGTTAATATGGCGCGTAAAAAATCACGAAATGCGCCCGGAAACGTGCGTGTCGCTTCTACTCGAACAGATGTCGACATGTGTCGATTGTCGCTGCACCGAGTGCTATCCTTAATTGACTGAAGTAGGGAAAGTATGTTCGTTCCTCCGTTTATTTTTTTTCATACCAGCATCCGTACCGAAAAAAAGTATTCGACGAATGCTGAAATTTAAAAAAAAATACCACTGACATTTGTTTTTTTAAACCGCAAAGACATCACTAACAGCATTCTCCGATCAAATTGGCGATGTGTAACTCTATGGTTTAAGGTATATCACGTTTACGTTCCGGTTTTCTCGATTCGAGGGTGTGTGAGAATTTTGATTTGTAGTTTCACTTTAAATTTATGATGTCATTTTAGGATCGTATGTCACTAGTTAGAGAGGTTAACGCTTTTCTTTGGATTTACTGTTCATGTTGTATGATAAATGGAATTTGTTAACTCCCCTTCCCGGATCATAAAAGTAATAGATCTAATACGTGGTAACTTTAACACACATTACATATGTCCATATACATTATTCAGAGTTATTAAACATTAGCGTCGGTGGCTCATTAGTATGGACTGTTGCCTTTCAACCTGGAGGGTGCTGGTTCAAATTCCGCCACGTACAAATGTCTTTTTGAATTGTAGTCATCATAAAGTACGTTATCCTACGCTCTTACGGTAAAAGGAAACATCGTGAGGAAACCTGCACTCTCCCGCGAAGATACTCAAAGGTTGTTGGAGACGTTTAATGAGCTGATGATAATGACATTTTAAAGCAAAAGAAATAGATAAAACGGTAATTAAACTGGCAAAAATAAAAGAGCAAAACAGTAGGTAAGTATACTTCTATAAAAGGTATTTGTCGAGACTGCAAATTTATGTATGTAAAAAGTAATTGTAGAATAAAGCCACTAGCGTTTTTTACTATTTTCAAAAGATTTAGAATTAAAACAATCAACTAACGAACCAATACACTTGAATGGCGAAATTCGAAACCTAAGAATGTTGGAACTTTTATGTTAAACTATGATTTAAGTTTGAACTCATGAATAGTTGAATTAAATTTAAAGCCGCACGCATTGGACACGGGGCGCCATAAGTTGCCTTACGAAATTGAAACTTACACTCAATTCAATCACAAGAACCACATGAGATCAAGACATAAATGCTAATACATTGAAACCTCAAACAAACCTATACTTGTTTTAATACTTAATATTATTCAAAATTTCCAACTTTATCGCATACACGACCGCCATCAATATCGGCTTTACGGCTTGCTTTACGACTAAATCAACGGTTTCATCTTGTAAATGTAACCCTTAAGGTGGCTATAAAATTATGCGATCGAATTCATTCAAAGTTGCTATTAAAGAGAAAGACGATACAGATCAGTTCAACGCCTGCATCACCAACTTTCGTGTAAATATTTTATATTGCCAATTAAACTATGCAAATATTTAATTTCTTCAAATAAAAATTATCTCTGAGGTATCAGGTTGCGAGCTTTTATGGTTTTTAATATCATAATATTTTAGTGCGTAAAAATACGATAAATAATTCGGTTCGGTCGAATTCGGAAATCCACGTAGAGGATTCATAAAAAAAACGTTTATTGTGGCAACAGCACCAAAACTGTGACTGGCAATTTTGTTTTTCCTTGCATATTGAGTTCCTTATAATTAAATGAAGTTTCAAAATGTAGTACTTACTTGAATGTGCAATGAACATTATTAGCTGTATTAATTCGTTAATAATCTTTTATTTCACCTTTAATACACGTATTTAATAGAAATCAGGTTAACAAAACTCGCTATTATGGTTGTTCTCTGTAATTATCAGTAAAGATCACCCAAAATGTAGTTACGCTCACAATAGGAGCTTTTGTTTTGCACTAGTCACGCCATCTATCCGGGGTCGCGGGCTAAAGGGAGCTTTTGGCCCTGTTCGTTTTAATAAATGTTAATTTTAACGGTTCGTGTAATAGAGGTAGGTTTATTGAACAATTAAAATTAGGTACATTCGTCGTCTAGTGTTAATATCAAAACGATATTAGCAAGTATAAATAAACATTGCTCGCAGAATTATAAAAACATACTTAGTATCAAGCCAAAACAGTATAAAATCACTAAGCTACAAGTGCATTCTACAAAAACACGAACATATTAAACAAGAAGGAATGCAATAGGACATTATTCCAAGGAACAGATTCGTCGTGCGTGTTTATTTCGCATAATGATCACGATCTCAGCTTGATGTGCACGACGCGGGATACGCGAATACATTTTTTAATCGAATCGCGATGTAATATAGGTATTAAAAAATGCTAAGTGGCCCCAGGCAGCCTACCATTACCGTTACTTGCCGTGTAATTAATACTCGCCCACTCTAGAGTCAAACTTGAACCCAGGAGGCGTCCGACATACACACAGGCGCGCATCTACAATGCAAATCCACAAACACCATCTACAATCGACTTCATGCGGACGCATTACACCGCGATACCTTACTCGCATACGAAACAGAATCACCGACTATCGATTTAACTCCACACAAGGGTCGTAGAAAGAATTCCTTACAACAATGAACCGGTGTAACAATAAATACCTTAATGATATCCCGAGATCGGAGAAAAGGCGTCCGGCAGAACCCGTCCCACACTTTTCAAGAGTAATCCACTATAGCATCTCGTGCAGAGAACATCACAATATGAAACGGCACAATCTCACACGGCACACTGATAGGAATCCACAGCACTGGTTTGGTTTTGGATACAAAAGATGTTTTTTCGTAACACAACGCGACGCGGCAACTACCTCCGTGAAACGACCGTTGCGCGAGGCAGCCGGGCACTTACTGAACTGGTTTTGGCGGGGAGAGGGCGCGCGGGGCGGGCGCGGTGCGTTTGCTTCGGTTTTATGAAAATATTTCGTGAGTAATGCACGTGTTATTCTAATGCGTCGACCTACGACGACCTCGGATCTTTGATTGAAGTGCACTGTACATTGATACCTTTATTAGATAAAGGTAATATGTAACGTTACGGGTCGCACTACTTACCTGGCGCCTTTGTCTTTACCCACGCTTGCTACCCATTCGATAAAGGCAGAGCTTACCCGGGCTATTCGTTGGCCGGGCTGCATTTCTATCTACAATCAAAGTAACAACGCATTGCAACTAGTTTGGTATTATGTTCGTATTATACCTTCATTACCGTTGCTTTTAAAGGATACGGTATCGATATACGAGGAAATAATACTTAAACTTATCTGTATCGAGAATCTCGGGCTTAATAAGCTTCGTGTACAGTGAAATAAAAATATGGCGGTAACTACATAGGTTTTATGGATACATTGAGTATCCTAGTTCCTTTTGGTGTTTTAAGCATTTGAAACGGTATAATTTCTGTATTCATTTACTTGTATGGAATATGTAATGTATAATTTTATTTCTATTAAAATAATGAGTCAGAGCAATGTCAACCATATTGCCTGTAGTTGGGTATGAAAAGTTCTTAGGTAAACAATAACAACGGCGGATCCAGGGGGAGGGTCATGGGGGTCATGACCCCCCTGAGCTATTTTAAGTACTATACTAACGTACACTAACAAAATACCTTATTAGGTCTTAACTTGACTACTACTATGTAACCCCTCCTGGCGCCTAACCTGGATCCGCCCCTGAACAATAAACTAACTAAAAGCACAATCACGAAGAAATATCAACCAAAAATTTCCACCTCGCTTCACACATACTCATACGTTGTCATTTATTTTTATGTATGACATAAAATTATTCATTAAAATTTTGACCTTACGCGTCATTTAAAGGGTACAAAATCAAAAGCACGAGCATACTACTATGTCACTACGACATGTGGCAAAAGATATGAGTATGAATGAAAATTCTACCCAACTGATGCGATGGGCAGAATTTTGCCACGGACACTTTTTGAGTGAGATTGTATATAAAGTTAGTTTATTGTGTATCTGAGGTAGGTTAAGGTCGAGTAACAATTGTTACTAGAGCTTTACCTACCTACTGTTTCTTCGACTTTTAAATCCTGGTCGTCACAACACACTAACTTTATTTTTATTTTAATGTACACACTCACCTACTTATCTTACTTTCTTTCCATTTGTTTCGGCCTGTTGGAAGAAATTTCATCATGAAATAAGCTGTGCCTTTGTACTGTTTTTCCCATTTGTATTGTTTTTATCATGTTTGTGTGTACATAAATAAATAAATAACTTTTGAGTGTATTTCTGGCGACAGTATATCCATACCAGCAGGTGGGCTATCAACTTGATTGCTAACCTATTTTAAAAAACGCACGCCTCGATTCAAATGCGTTTTATTTTAAGTTCCATTAGCCATTGTACGTGTAGTCCAGAGTGCGTTACCGGTGCACTCTATCCATCCATTTGGAGGATTTGCTCGGGTTTCAACCGCGTACTATGAAAGATTTAATTTTTAATCCCCCCCTAACCTATCAATATAAAATTTGGGCCAATCGCACTTGCTTTTGTTTGCATAGATCGATGTAATATAGGCGATTGGTTTTTCTATTTTCGTGTACGGTATCGGTTTAGCTTTTGTTTACAATATAAATACATAACCTTAAATACAGCTAAGCTTAGTAGGTAATCTATAAATTGTAATTAAAATTTTTAAAGTCTATGGGAAATATCCAATGGATAAACAAACTTGTAAAGAGCGTCGGTGGCTCAGTGGTGTGGACTGTCGCCTTCCTACCGGGAGGGCTGAGGTTCAAATCCCGACACGTACCAATGTATTTTCGAATTTTCGAAAAATATATGTACGTTATCCGACGCTCTTACGGTGAAGGAAAACATCGTGAGGAAACCTTCATGCACGCCTGCGAAGAGATTCGAAGGTTGTGTGTGAAGTCGTCCAATCCGCACTGGGCCCGCGTGGACGACTAAGGCCTAATCACCCTATACGGGTAGGCGTGCTCCTCGGTGGGGACGTTTAAAGAGATGATGATGATGAGCAATCTAATGGAGCAACCAGTAGATGTGGTTGAATATTTTCGTACCATATACCTTTCAAAATACTCCTTCTACATATTGTATTATTCCTTTTTAATGCTAGGAACGATCTCATGATAGAAGGGATCCATGTATATAAATGAAGTAAGTACTTGTAAGTGTGTTTTACATTATTGATTCCGTTTTGAGATAAAATAATAAAATAAGGTAATAAATAATGTATAAGAGACCTAACATCTGTTGTCTCGGGTGTCGGGCGCATTGATGGAGAACAATAACTGTCTATAGGTTGTTTGTCTTTTTCAGTGCTGCTCTGTCATGGTCAGGCGTATTACTTACCGTCAGGTGAGCGTCCTGACCGTCCTGTACACTTTGTATCGTAGAAAAGGTATTTTGAGTTTAAGTTTATGTAGTTACATAACGACGTGAAGTCAGTTCACCTCATATTTAGTCGTACCATATTCGTATAGTCGTATCCATGTTTACTCGTTAGTCAAAAGGGAAATGGTTAGTATAATATTGGAAGGCGAAAGGTTTTGGGCCTCCGGTAACATGGTGAAACTATCACAATGATTTGTTTGACGACGCGGCCGTCTTATCACCCCGGTCAAATTGACCCATTCGTGCCGAAGCACGACAAAGCAGAGTGCATTCGGCATTTCCAGAAGAACCCTAGTCTGTTGCTGTGTTTTAGAATCTTAATCACACCGTGATTAAACTCGTCATACCTTTTATCATTGTACAATTTTACTGCTTTTTAAGTAAACAATGTCGCACAGTCACCGCACCCATTTTCCAAGTGTCATTGTGACATACGAGTATTATGACAGATTATGCTTTTTTGGGCATGTTCTTTTTCTCTCTTATTACTTCAATTTCCCATTTCTCTCCATATTTTTATATGTTTGAGGTGTTACGATAAAAATCATTAAGGTTATTTTCAGAGTCCATTTTTGACGATGACAAATATAATTAGTATAAAAAAGTAGGAAAGGTTTGAGTTCTCTCCCTACTCAATTCTACTCATAGAATACTATATTTTTAGGTATTTTTTCATGTATTATGAGTTATAATAACAATGTTTGTAATTACAACCGGAAGTGAGGTCATAATTTTGCAAGCAAAAAAAATCAAGCATTTTCAGGGGTGTTCTATGGTTTCACAGACTATATTCAAAAATTTTTCATGTATCTGATCAATAGAACTTTTATACGGCCTGCTCTCTGCCTATAAGTAAAATAACAAATTTAACTTTATAAGCTGGTATATATTGCTAATATTTTGGACATTCATTCGAAAGTACCACTAAGTATATGACATAAAAGAAGCAGATCCGTGATAAGGGACATAGTGTGGTATCGATAAATGATTCTGTTATCACATCCTCGAATACCGCAAAATGACCCACTGAAACAAGATGGGAAATCGGTTGAGCCGTTCAAATTCTTCCGTCCGCAATTCGCTGACAAAATCTTCGTCGTCAAAGCGGGTATTTCTATAAAAACGCATTTTCAGAATTGCGGCGTGGCCTTTGAAGTTAATCCCTGGATTTGGGTTCAACGTTTCAGGAGGATTCCTTTCTGCGCTCGGTGTGTTTATATGGAAATATTTACCATGAACAGTTTGAGTACCTATCCTTGCTTGCCGTCAAAGTTTTTGACGACCCATATGGAGTAATGGTTGAGGCTAGTACAAGGGATTTAAAACCCGGGCAGTGCATGAACCTGTTTGTTTGTATTGGTCTGGGTGTTTGTATGAATAAAATGTATTTATTTTCAAAAAAAGTATAAAAGTACGGTTACGGTACGACCTGGAGGGTGCTGGTTCAAATCCCGCTACGTACCAATGTGTTTCGAATTTAAGAATCTATATTCGTATAAATGTTTATCCGACGCTCTTACGTTGATGGGAAACATCATAAAGAAACTTGCGTACGGCTACGAAAAGATACAAAGGTTGCGCGTAAAGTCGGCCAATCCGCACTGGCACCATACATCCTTTCGGAGTATGCTCGTGTTGCTCGGTGGGGACGTACCTATAGTGAAGATTTATTTAATAAATATATTTGAGCTTTCCGCATCTACGGTTACTGTATGTCTCATGTTTAAATGGTGAACATATCACCGTGCGAAACTAGCGCCGCCAAGCGGACGGTTCTGTAATTACAAGCAATTGACGCTCCCTACCAGCGCTGCATGTCAAGTGGACCGTCAAAATTTCTGATACCGTATTTGACTTGTTTGACACGCTTAATGTGCCGGTATTACATGTTTGAGATTTCTCAATGATATTCTGTGTTTATAAAGGGAGATACGCCACCAGTGCCTCAAAAACGAAACGCCAAGGAGAATACAGTTGTAGACTCTTCGTTTAGGTAAATATACACTCATTGTTCACTCATTCATATGTGTGCTGTCACACAATTTTTTCAGTTGTTTTGTGAAATTATCACTAATATCTACTTTTTACATCATTGGATTTACTGTAACAGGTTGACATGATGAAACACGTTTCATGTAATTTTAATCTCAATCTGGGGGCTTACCAGGGGGCCATCTCTTAAAACGGGTCTGATATGTAGTTTCGAATGCCGTATTCGCGACGCACGCTGTTGCGAATTTAATATCAAATGGTACGCCTTTGCGAAAATCGCTAAATCGAATGACGGACTCGCGAACACGCTGTTTCAAAATACTTTTTGATATGTAGTACGCTAGATCGATACTCACGGTTTGAAATTCCATTGTTGTTACTAGCGCCCCTGTTTAAATCTGGAATCAAGTTCCCTAAAAATATATATATACAATAATTTTACTTCCCTTTTGTGGAACAAAAATCCTGACGTATGTTTAAGAGATGATGGTAACCCCTAGGTCAATTAGGTCGAAGTTGAATGAATAAAAACTAATATTAATGAATTCAATTGTTTTATCAGTTGTAGTGAACTTTAATTCAATCACAATGACATTAAACATGAAAAATACCTAGTACAAGAATACTTATGTTTTGAGGTAAATATTAAATAAATAAAGACGTAAAAAGAAAACAGACGTTATTTGACTCATTCCACCCTTATAGTTCAGTATGTTATTAAACTCTTTCCTTATAATATAATTTATTGAAAAAAATAAATAGCTTTAAGGGTTTTTACAAACACATCTGTGTGTTTGCCACGGCATTGGCATAAACAATTCAACGAGTAACAAAATCTAATATTTATATGTCAATGTTTTCTAATAGAATCTGGACGGTTTTTTTTCATGCTCGTAAATGTTTTAAGTGTTGTTTTTTTATTGAAATGATTAAAACTTGAAGGCCCTTTTATTACCGGCGGTTTTGTAAAACATAAATTGTTTGTACGTTTCATATTTTTCATGGCCAAAAGATGCGTCCCAATTTGTATGTTTCTGTTGCATTTTGAAAATTACGTATTTAGTTACGTTCCGACTTTCGAGTGAATTATGTATCTACAATTACGATTACGATTTTAAAATTGTATTTAAAATTCATAATGAAAATAAAACTTAAATCTTTATTCAATATAGCTCCTTAAAGAAAACCTATTCAAGTCGGTTTGGACTGTACTTTTCAGCTGAGAAGATTCAAGTATTCTTACTTGACTCAGTCGTCAATGCAATATTTTAGGTTATTTCCTACTCAATCAAATCGTCATTTATAGATTGGTGATGATGCTTATACGATGTTAGATGGCGCTCCGTGAATGTCGGTATTTTTTTAACGTAAATGCATCAAAATCATTATCAATTACAACTTCGTTTTAAATGTCAACAGTTTATCTATGGTACTTTAAATGTTAACAAGATTATATATCTGTGTCGGCATACATAGCTGTCATCGATAAATTTTACCGGGAAAATTAGATTGTCACTTAATGCCAATTAAAAACGAAATGTATGCATTCATGCACGATGACGTCTACAAAATCAAATCCTACCTAGAAGTCTTAAGTGCTGTTAACTTAACTAATTTTCATTTCCTCACAGCATGTATATCTAGATACAAGAATTAAACATTATTTCTAGGTAAATAATTAATAATTATCCAATGACATTCACACAACGCCATCTAGCCCCAAGTTAAGCGTAAAGCCTGTATTATGGGTACTAAACAACGGATAAACATACTTGTATATATATTTTTGTAAATATATACATATTATACATAGAAAACCCCTAGACCATTATAAACAGACATGTTCATGCACACAAATGTTTGTACTGCCCGTGGATCCAACCCGGAACCCTTGGTGTTGCAGTCGACGTATCAACCACAACACAAAATGGGTCGGTATTAACCCAATCATTTACCTGAAAATAACTTTCCAAATAAATATGTTTTCGATGAACCTGTGAATACCGTCAGCAACCAACAGCAAAGTTATTTATTTATATTTATCACAGTCATGTGGTTTATAAGTTCTTATAAATTTCAATAGGTACATAACACATGAACCCTGTAAGGGGCACAATAATCAAAATCATGACAAAATGCACATAGCCTTACACACTAATACTTTCAATCTATATTAATAATATAAACTTCGCCTTGGTTGGAGTTTCTATTGTTTTGTCTCGTCTGATATGTATTCTGCGGTGGTAAAGTAAGCTAAGTCCTTCTTGATCGTTTGTGTAATATTAATAATTATAATAACTGCAGCCGTGACTTAATCTGGACATAATTCTGCATGAATCAGTTAGGTAAAGCTTAAAATATGCCTGCCACCCACACACTAGGTATCACGAACAGTCCTCTGTGCAGAGCGTGCATGGAGGAGGGGAAAACGGTGGCGCATGTGCTTCTTAGGCTTAGCCCAGATCCGCAAAGAAACTATCGGTTAACCGGTAACAGTCGCGGATGCCCTGAGGAGACCGAAGACTTATCTGCTTTTGGAGGGAGGTGGGCTGGCTGGAGTGACCAGAAGGCCGTCATGGCTCACGCACAATGGTCCACTGCATGGAGTAAGTGCGGAATTCAACACCACTAACTTAGAACATCCCTGTCACGAGCCCCCAACTACACAGTGAACCCATTTTGAGATCTTTGTTATAATATTAGTACAACAGCTGGCCTGACATAAATGAGAAGTTGCTTCCTACTTTTTTACATAGTTACTAAAGTGGTATTAAATTTAATCTGGTGACATAGATAAATATATACATGTATCTTTTAAACAAATAGAAGTACACCGGTGTGCTGGTGTTAATAAAAGGCACAAACTATCAAAAGATTTGAATCCATCGTATATATAATATTTGTCGCTTTTATTTTAACTAAATTTTTATAATTTAAAATTGTCTGATTCATAAAATTCAATGATTTTATTATAATTATTATTTTTTATTGTTATTTAATTATTAGTCCATGTAATGTTGACTGAAATAAATGAAATTATTATTATTAGACACAAAAATACAAAGCATGAACAAAAGTCACGATGATCTTCGACAGATGTTTTTCAATTGATGACGTTTTACTTTGGTTCTTTGTTAGTCTGTGCTCTTATTCCGATCAAGTCGGGACATTCGTGCCGAAGGCTCTTCTTTTGACACATTTTGCTTGAATATGATTTTTCCTTTACATATAGATCTGCCAACATAACATATTTCTCTCGGTCTGTTTACGCAATTCCGCACTCTATTCAAACTTTTACACTCCATCACAATGCGTCTATTTTTGGTAGGTTTAAAAACAGTTTGTTATTTGTGCCAATTTCCAGTTCGAAATCACGTATAGTAAAAGTTTTATGTAGTTTTTTATGGGACGACAAACACATTTGATCAGGGTCGAGGTTTTGAAATTGAAATTGAGTCTAAAAACATTGGTTAAGCATAATTTCGATTGTCAATTTAATTTTCTTAGTTGCGGATGATTGAAGAAAACAACGGTTTAAAATGGATTAATCTTTAAAGCTGATTTTTTTATTTATCTTAGTTTTAATTGGTTATACTGCGTCAGTGAAGTACGTGTTACCTCACCTTTATGACCTTAATAGTTAATTTAGTCTAACGCATGATAACTGCGAGTTATCGTTACGGCTTCTCTGTTACGACACGGTTACTTAGGGCATCTAGATAAGGTAACTAGATGTAGCCTAGTTAATCTAGTAATCCAGTGTGAGCTGTAAAACTGTAAACATAATTTGTTATTTAGCTTAATTTTTCAATTTTGTATTAAGTTTTTTTTACAAAATGTAACGTTTATCTAATTGTTATATATGTACATAAATTCCAAACCGACTTTGATAGAGTACCTATACGAGTATGTTGTAGACTTGCACCTTGCACATTTTAACAATAGAACTTCAAATTACAAACGCTATTTAGCATCTTTAATTTGGTATGGTATACCATAGATAATATTTGAAATAAGTCGTACGGATAATATTTTAAGTAAAGCTTACTTAAATCAGTGACCTCGATCACTGATTTTTTAAAATAATAAATAGATGTGACAGGACAATTTATTTTAGCCACATTTAGTAAAACAATGCAGTACCAAACAGTCAAATCAATATATTTTAATTTTGGTTATGTTGGCTATATTAAATCCATTAGCCCAGAACGCAGTTTAACCATAAGATAGTTGTTTGCTGGAAGATACAGAATGATGTTTGTCGGTACATTTTTTATATCTTTCGCACTTCTTACAATGTCGAACATGCTTTATGCGTCGCTTACCATTCGTGTATTTGTATAGAAGTAAATCGTAACTGCTCGCTTGTGAATTTCTATTTGCCGAAAACATAGAAAAAGAATAAAAGTAACACAGTTTATTCTTTCTTCAGCAAATAATTCTTGTAGCCACTAATGTTGAGCAACATTTTAATTGTAAGTTTGACCTCCATAACGATGGACTGCCGACTTGTAGTGTTTTTTATGTAAAAAAATGTACATTTTTTAACATAAAAAAACATATGGTCAGGGCGCTTACCCGATGGTAAATGCCTGACCATAACAGAGTGGCAATGAATGAGACCAACAACCGATAGATATTTATTATCCTCCATCAATGCCGCACTGCGCCCGACACCCGAGACAACAGATATTAGGTCTCTTAGACCCAGTAATTTTAGGGTTTTTTACTTTTTATCATAACTGTTATTAAGTTTGGAATGGGTGACCCAATATCTCGAGTCTTTTCGGACTTCGGAAAATACGTGAAGTCGTTGGTCCCTGCTGTTTTGTTAGTATGTTAGTTATTGTCATCCATCAATCCACATAAAGCCCGCGTGGTGGGTTACGACCCAAACTCTCCATACTTACGCTATATAAGCAGGCCTGTATTATGTATACGTTAAAGGCTGATATTTCATTTAACATAAACGTCCCAGAAGGTGTAGGCTGAAACCCCCTATCGGTTCGATTCAGATGCTATTTCTCATAGTACATTATTGACAAACTATTTTCTATCTCAATTTAAACTGATATCATCATCCATCAGACTTAACAAAAGATGTCAACGTTAAATTTCGGCCTTTGCACTCTCTCTTTTCAACCTATCGCAGTCCACTGCTGGACATAGGTCTCCTCCATTCTTCGCCAGATATCCCGGTCCTCCGCTTTTCTCTTCTAGCCTCCCCCAGAGACCTTTCGCAAGTCGTCGGTCCATCGGGCCGGAGGGCGTCCTACGCTACGGTCTCCACTCCAGAACTCGTCTGCTCCAACGGCCATCGGTTCTGTGACATACGTTTTGTTTGCGCTTTTGCACATAAAGTTCAAATTCCCATAGCTATGTCAACAGTGCAGTACCGTGTGTAGTTCTTAAGTTGCATCACAGCGTTTCTGCTCAATTAAAACTGTTTGATAGTACAACTCTAAATATTCTGCAATATTATACAACGTTGCGGATTCTGCAAACGAATGAACGGCTCTACTTTGAGGGACGAGATTAAAGCGAGAAATGCAAAGCGTCAAAAACTCATCATCATCATAACGAAGGACACCTTAATGATTTTCTTGCACGACGACCACATATTTACTGAAATGTATAGTTGAAGTAAGGGTTGGTAGAGTTAGGCCGTGCAGATTCAAAAGCTTGGTTCTACATGGCAGGGACAGCCTTCGGCCCCGACTAGCAAATCTTTGTATAATACCTACCCACCAATCCGTATTCGGCCAACTTGGTGGATTTGGCCCAAAACCCCTATATTATGCTGTCATTATCATCAGCTCATTAAACGTCCTCACTAAGGGGCACGAACCTAGCCGTATAGGGTGTCAAGGCCTTAGTCGTCCACGCGAGACCAGTGCGGATTGACCGACTTCACGCTCAGCCTTTGAATCTCTTCGCAGGCGTGCGCAGGTTCCCTCACGATGTTTGCCTTCATCTTAAGAGCGTCGGATAAACGTACAAATGATTTCGAAAATTCGAAAAGGCATTGGTACTTGGCGGGATTTATGATAGACAGTAATAACGATTAAGAAGATAAAACCCTTTAATACAGGCCCGTTTAATAACGTTAGTCATAATAACCCGCTAGCAAAGCGCATTGAATGATACCTGCAAAGTAAATTGCATATTTCATAGCCTTAAAATAATATTCATTATGTTATATTGAAAATTGTGGTTGGTTCAACCACTTCCGTGATCTAGTGGGGGTATTTAAAGTTTTAGAAACGAACCTATTTTTTTATATTTTGGCCTATTCATCCGGGATTAGTTCAGCTTGCCGACTATGACAAAATAGCTCAAATTGATTTTGCGGTATCGGTCTCTATTCAATTCAGACGTTCAAAAATATATATGATTAATAATCATCATAGATAAGTATTAGTAATGATACCTTAAATAGAAATACAATTTGCCTTGCACTCTTTAATAGAGGTTGCTTTTCCTACTTTGTAACTATAGGTTTATTGGCTAATGTTCGCATTTAGATTACTGTCCGATTTCCCAGCTTAGGGTTGGGCTTAGCATTTGTTTACGATAACAATGCAACCCAAAGTGGAGATAACAAAAATCCAGTCCATTTCTGTTCGTGTAAATTCCAAACATCAAAGTATGCTTAAAGTAAACTCGGCCTTAACTAACGAGGCATTTTGAATGCAATTTATGTCAAATAAAGTAACACGTGCTACAACAATAAATAGATCTTGTCGGGATGGATGGCGAGGTTGCGCTGATAGGCGGAGCGAGAGCGGGAGCGACTGGAGCGCTTATAATTCACTATTAATACTGTAACAGTATTTTATGGCCTAACAACTGATGCTCAACCAAAGTTTCAGGGCTCATTCAAAGCACAATGAAAACATTTGTGTGTTAACATGAATGTTTGTCTTGTTCTGGGGGCTATCTAAGAGAACTATGTATATATCTGCAAAAAATACATTTATGTATTTATCTGCATAAAGACATTCATCTACTACCCGCCACTTTAACCAGGTCCTCCGTCCATCAGGTTGGGAGGTCGGCCTACGCTTCTTTTCCCGTAACGTGCATTCCACGTAGAAGTACACTAGAGAACCTTTCCGCCCCATCGGACAACGGTTTTAATACCCTTTTAGTGCCTAATAACAACCAAGAGGTTCCAAATGTAGTGTAATTAAGTATCATGTATATATGTCAGTATGTGTATCATAACACTAGTTTGAAGTCTCTCAAAACTCTCTCAACAAATGAAATTTCATAAACAGCTTTTTTATGTCATAGGAAGCAAACGAGCAGGAGATACCTGATGGACAGTGTTCCCCAGTGACAACGGTGACACCAGAAGTGCCACCGGTGCGTTGCTTGCCTTTGAGGAAGGAATACGATTTTTGCTTGAGAGGTCTTATTTTTTTTTCTTCTTTCAAATATTTTTTTTTTTCAGTTTTGTCGTTCAGACTATCACCAAGCTACCCGCCTAACCAGCAAGCGAGCGGTCAACAGCTGCTTCCAACTAGTGGATTAAAACAATTGATTAATTCAAGTACAACTAGTTGAATGGAGTTTCTGGACGCTTTCCAGATGCCCTCAGACATGCAAGTCTTGTCTGGCTTTGTGGCCAACATATACATGTGTTGAGGTCGTTAGAGCTCATATTTGAGTGTCAAGACTTTAGACAACCCTAATAGCATCGTTTTCTGCAAGGTTATTCGTGTTAGTGCTTTGGATTGTGCTCGTAGTTTCGTTAATATTTTGTACGTATTAGTTTTTTTTTGTCATAAGAGCGTCATTGGCCGAATGGTGTGGACTGTTGCCTTTCGATCGGGAGGGCGCTGGTTCAAATCCCGCCACGCACCAATATTTTCGAATGTACGTTAAAAATATAATAATTATATGTACGTTATCCGACGCTTTTACCGTGAAGGAAAACATCGTGTGGAAACCTGCGCGCGTCTATAAAGAGATTCATAGGTTGTGCGTGAAGTCGGCCAATTCGCACTGGGCCCGAATGAATGGCTAAGGCCTATACACCCTATATGGGTAGTCTCGTTCCCCTTGGTGGGAACGTTTAATGACGATGATGATGTCATAAGTGAACAGGACATCAGTGCGCTATGGTAAGTGATACGCCTGACCATGACAGATGAAGAACATTAATAATAATAGGTAGTCATCACAGATTAAGCTCAACGAGCATACACTGGCTGCCAGTTTACGCTCTGTGAGACGAGTCAAGACGCACGAATATTAGAAGAAATAACGGTTTTTTTTCCAAAATGCCATCCTGTGCAATTGTAACATGCCATCATCGCAAGGAATCAGTAAATTTACCAAGAAATATAATAACTTTTCACAGGTAAGAACCGAAAAGAAATTGCGACACTGGGACTGCCTATAAACTTGGCGGCTTGTCCAGTCTAATTGTATATTCGGATGTCTGTGGTAGTCATTAGTTTCCGTCAACACTGCCTGGTGCCTGTCACTCGAGATGACAGATGTTAGGTCTCTTATACCCGGTCATTTTTTTATCATCTAAAGGCAGACATTTGACCGCCATCTCACCCGATGGTAAGTGCGGCCTAGGGTTAATCATTTAGTAAGTAGGGTAGATAATGTAGGATTATTAACTACAAAAAAATTCAGAATGCCTCAGAAATTTATCAATTTTCTTTTCAATTATATAATAGCGCGGTATTTAATCCGCGATCTAGTAATATTGGTATCTAAATTATTTTAAAATTAAGCTTCTTATCGAGTCTGCAGGTATAATTATATTAATGAACTTTTAAACTAATCAAGATTAAGTCGATGATTTTAATCGCCTTCGATCACTAATCCGATGGTCGACAATTGCTATAGTTGGTAGAATAATGCGATTGTCGATTTAAATAACTATCATGCACAAAGCACCATCCATCCATCCTAATATATGCAAGTAAGCTTGTACTAAATAACTGATAAACATAATAATAATCACGTTTTTATTTCCAGAAGTTTGTACATTAAATTTTGAACTTATAACTTGGAATTATTCAGAAACAGAGCGGCTAAGGATACCAGTGTGATAAGTTTATTTTTCATGATCTTACATTAAAATTAAATTTTTTTTTCATATAACTCAGTTAATTACTTATTATGATATCTTGAGGTTTTTTTCCTTTTATTTTATAAAATTTGTAAAACCGTCTTAATCTAGCTTGGTAATCGTATCGGCTGTGCCTAGTACGAAGTCTGCCGTCACTTATATTATTATTTTTAACACCTGTGTATACTTAAGTTCTTCATTTTATTGTACCTGGTATAAAAACCTTGTAATTTTAAGTAAATAAAAAGGTTTTGGGGTCTATTTCCTAAAAATAAAAAACACACACACACACACCATACTTACGAATCCTCTGCCCCTAAATCTAAAGGTTTACATTTTTTTAACATATATAGGTATATACATATACTGAAAAAAGTCCGGTATAATATCCCCCTCCCCTCTCTTTTGGGGCCGATTTCCGAAAAAATAATAATGAAAGATTTATTGTTTGTGACTTACAGCCCTCATACCAATTTTTAGCTTTCTACCTTAAAAATTGCGAAAAATTGGATATGATACTTCCTCCCCTATTGGAAGGGTTCGGGAGTGGATTTTTGAAAAACAAAATTATGATATATTTTATCATTTCTGACAAATAGTGCGCATACCAAATTTCAGCGTCGTACTACAAAAATTGCGAATGTTCCATACAAACTTCCAACCCCCATTTTAGGAAGTGGGGGGTTATAACGGGACAAAAAGTAGCCTAAAACCTATTCTAGGTTACCTTCTATCAACATACCAAGTTTTAATAAAATCCGTTCAGCCGTTTAGGCGTGAAAGCGTAACAAACAGACAAACAGAGATACTTTCACATTTATAATATTAGTATGGATTATTATTCTGATGACCACAGCACTAAGCACAGCTTGAATCGCGGCGACCGGTACATATTTAATACACTTTCTTTTTGTTACTAATATTAAACAAGAAACACCCAATCAAATGCAAACAGACATGCACACAAATGTCTGTATTGTCCAGATATCGAACTCAGAACCCTTGGTTTAATAGTCCACTTCAAAACCATCACTTACGGTAGACAAAACACGCTAGTTGCAACGCCATTTAATCCTTTGAAATATAATACATATTCTCTCTCTTCAAACTATCGCAGTCCACTGCTGGACAAAAGGTCTCCCCCATTTTGCGCCAGATATCCCGGTCCTCCGCTTTTCTCATCTCGCTTCCACTAGCGACCTTCCGCAATTCGTCGGTCCATCGAGCCGAATACATCATACGATCAATACATATTTTATAGGGCTATATAACATATAGTTAGATTATATTGAATCCTGAAGGTGATGAGTTGGCAGGATGCACGAGCAAATGTAATTGATTTTTGTTCTTATAAAACGAAAGCTGTCAAAAGATTGGGTGATATCCAATACGTTACTTGATATTATAGACCTTGTCAAATAGCGGACCTCAGATTTGGTTCTTATATCAAAAACGTTACTATTTTATTGGGTACTTGATTACTGAGTCATCCAGGTAGGTAGATATCGTCTCGTGAAATTTAGATGCTATGTTTATGTGTGGATTCTAAGAAACCAAACATCTGTTTCGGGTTACAAAAGCGGTAGGGAGTGGTAACGGTATTGCTTATATACGTCTCCACAGAATGGCACATGCCTACCCGTAAAGGGGTTAGTCGTCCACGCGGGCCCTGTGCGGATT
This sequence comes from Leucinodes orbonalis, assembly GCA_019425675.1. Classification (NCBI taxonomy): domain Eukaryota; kingdom Metazoa; phylum Arthropoda; class Insecta; order Lepidoptera; family Crambidae; genus Leucinodes; species Leucinodes orbonalis. The sequence goes on along the minus strand of PQWD01006889.1, from coordinate 62,542 downwards.
GGCCGACTGCACGCACAACCTTTAAATCATATGCAGGCGCGCGCAGGTTTCCTCACGATTTTTTCCTTCAGCGTCAGATAAACGTACTTATAACTTCCAAAATCCGAAAATATATTGGTACATGGCGGTATTTGAATCTGCACCCTCCAGATCGGAAGGCAACAGCCCACACCGACGATCAAATATTTAATATATGTATAATTTTATTGACATTTTCAAAACTGCATAATTATGCCTTGGACAGTCATTCAACAAAAAAATACATAGTAATAAACCCTTTAGACGTTTTATAAGTAAATAGCACGAACTAATGTTGTTATTTAGGGCACTCATTATCTAGAAGTTTACAAGTATTGATAAAAATGCAAACATAACGTAGATATCATTATTTGCATATATGTAAGGTCGTGGGAATTCAGATATTTAAAGCAAACATTTTAAAATAGGTCTTAACGAGTTAATGTGACAATTTGTACGTCACATCTTGATTTGTTTGAGCACTTGAGTATTAAAAGTTATAATTTTGACATTGATTTCTTGGTCAACATATAAGTTTGGCCATTCAGCATGGAAATGCAGCCAGCCCTTTAGGCACGTTACCAAGCAGTAGCTTGGACAGAGATTTGGGACATTGTTTGTTTATATTTTAAGGAATTATTTATTGTTTTTATGTACCATAATTCAATTATATTTGTATAACTAATTAAACATATTCAATTTTTAAAAAGTTATATTTGCAACTTGCGATAAGTTTCCATCTTCTGTTCCTATCATCTATACTATGCTCCTATCCTATCATATATAACCTATCGCAGTCCACTACTGGTCATAGTGTTTCCCAATTCTGCCAGAGATCCCGGACCTCCACTTTGCTCAATCGGTGGTGGTGGCTGGATCATATACACTATCTAACATAATTAAATATATTTTTCTTTCTTTCTTTTTATTTGGGAAGGCCTGATACCTGCAGTAGGACATCATAGGCTGTTCGACCCGTTGGTGAGGTTAGGACCCTTCAAGATGTGTAAGTACTGAAACTTTTTACCTCCATTGTTAATAAATAATACGAACTAAATTCTCATTGAAACCCTGCAGGCAACTGTACCATGTTTAAAATATGCAAAAGAATATGATTTTAACTTATAAAATATTTCATGGTTGATTTAGAATATAAACGTGACGTCTAGATTTCGTAATGGACCTGCGGTTCAGACCTAGACTGAATAAGAGCGCTGATTAGGTTCACCGACCGTAAGTGCACCTGTGACTTAATATAAATACTAGATATTATTGAATTTGCTTGTTTATTTTATGTTAAGAATATTATGGTTATTTTTATGATTACAAGTCTACATTCAATGATTATTAGCTGTATTTGAATCATTAACAAGCTAAACAAGGCATTATACTATAATAATATTATTGAATAAGTTTATAGAAAGTACGCTTTTGTAATAAAAGATGTGCTCATAAACACCATTAACTAGGTTTTAAAAAAAATAACTGCTGGAATATAGAAGGACGTAAGTTTAGGGAAATCACAGTTCATGATGAAAGGCATCGGAGATTTTTATTAAGTGTATTGTTTTGCCTTGGGTAAACTCTAGTAGGTAATGAATTCTCTCTAGCTTTGAATGAAACGCACATTCTTTTAATATTTCATCGTCACCCTTTCACCATAGGTTATCAAGGCGAACTGCAAAATTTCATCCGTTGTAGTTGACGTTCCCCGCATTCGGACTAAGCGTTTTGCGTCTTCTATCATTATGCGTACTGCTAGGGAATGGAATGAGACCCTGCGTCTGGGTTTCTGGCCACTTACAACCCCGTGGCATTAAAAAAACGAGTGAATAGGCTTTTTCTGGGCAAGCTCGCTCCATCTTAGAGCACGTCTCTTCCTATAGGATAGTCTGTGCTCAAGAGTAAGCCCATCAGATATAAAAAAAATCCCTTAGACAATTAGTGAAGTGACGACTAATTTGGTCAACTGATAGAACAGTCTTACATCAAGGGTATGAATTGTTATGGGTGTTTTCTATTTGTAATATGTATGAATTACTTATAACAATGTTAAAAATCATGTTCAAACGTAATTTCCTACAACTATAACAGACTTTGCGCTTAGTTTGTTAAATGGCGCAATATTAAATATGTTTGAGATATTTTAAAATACAGATTAGAAATCTTATCTTATCACCTTTATTTTTTTTAAGTTTTAATTTTTTTTTTTTAATTATTTTTTTAAGTGTTTAGGGTGTAATATATTTTAGTTACCGAATAATGTAATCTGATTAAATGAATTTTGTCTATCAAATACAGATTCATAAAGCCAGATCAAAAGTATGATAAGTCAATTCAGTACACCAAAACTCGCTTCACATAAATCTACCACTAATACGGATATCTACGACGCCTAGAACATAAAGTCACTTTTCTAAGTACAATGCCATTTTCAAATTACAATCGCAGAAATGTTAACAATCCAAGTTTAATTCCCGTAAAGTTCTCAGCGGACATGTCGATTCGTAAAAAGTGAACTAGTGAGTTATCGAGAGATACACATCGCGTCTCAGCTCAATAATTAAAGAGCCACAATCGTTGATAGAAAAAACATCGAATACTATGCGATGCGTACAAAAAGCGCCAACCGCCACAGAGTGGATAGATGAGTGATTCTATGATGTTGGAATTCTGCCTATGATCGTGATGCGTTTAAGAGGGTTGTGACTTTTCTACCCGACTGCCGCAGGAGAGTGATATTTTTATATAGGTTGTATAGGCCTTAGTCGTCCACGTGGGACTAGTGCGGATTGGCTGACTTCAGGCACAACTTTTGAATCTTTTTGCAGGCGTGCGCAGGTTTTCTCACGATGTTCGGATAAACGTACATATCGAAAAATTAAAACATAACTTCGAAAAATTAAAAATACATTGGAACGTGGCGGGATTTGAACCTGCACCCTCTAACTCGGAAGGCAACAATTCGCATCAATGAGTCAACCTAATACCTATTCTTACATCATTGGTAAATGACTTATGCCTAGGGTTGCCAGGTCCTCAGACGCAAAAGCCGGACAGACCTGTGAGTTTGTCCTGACATTTGGGTAAAAAATCAGGACATCTTGTTTTTTTGTCCATTTTTTATAAAAAGTGTAAAACTAATTTTTTTTTGTCTTAACATTCGGAAATAACTTAATAGTACCATGATTACTTGCGTCGGGAGAGGCGCTTATGTATTTTATTTCAAACAACTCGTCCAATATTCTTTTTAAAACATATAGCGCGAGAACATTTTTCAAAACAGCAGTCGGCTGTTCTCGGGTCAACTTGGCTAGCGCGCGGCCACCGTCGCCGCGCCCCGCGACGCGCCGATACTCGTTCGGCGTGATTCAATCTCGATCCGCGCACGAATTTCGAAATTGAAAAATCCTACCTAAAGCCGGATTTGGCCGGATTAGCAATCAAAAATCCTACGTATGTTCTGCTTTATCCTAACACCTGGCAACCCTACTTATGCCTAGCATTCATCGTATAAATTTCAAAGGGAAAATAGCAACCATCTTCCATCATCAGCCATAAGAACACACCACGTGGGCTCTTGGCCCTTGGATTGGTGAATTTTAAAGATTACCATCCTAAGATTGTAGCCAGTACGGAAGGTGCGTCATCCGTAATCATTTTTCGTTTCAGGTAATCAGGTGCTTTAGCCTGCAATACCTTAACTAGGAAAAATATTACATAAATAATAAATAAATATAAATAAAATAAATATCCATTGACATTCACATAGCGCCATCTAGCTCCAAGTTAAGCGTGAAGCCTGTATTATGGGTACTAAATAACGAATAAACATACTTATATATTTTTTGTAAATACATACATATCATACATAGAAAACACACAGACCATTACAAACAGACATGTTCATGCACATGTAAGAGCGTCGGTGGCTCAATGGTGTGGACTGTCGCCCTCTTACCGGGAGGGCTGAGGTTCAAATCCCGCCACGTACCAATGTGTTTTCGAATTTTTCGAAATTATATGTACGTTATCCGACGCTCTTACGGTGAAGGAAAACATCGTGAGGAAACCTTTATGCAAGCCTGCGAAGAGATTCAAAGGTTGTGTGTGAAGTCGTCCAATCCGCACTGGGCCCGCATGGACGACTAAGGTCTAAGCACCCCATACGGGTAGGCTCGTGCCCCTCGGTGGGGACATTTAATGAGCTGATTATGATGTTCATGCACACAAATGTTTGTACTGCCCGGGGATTGAACCCGGTACCCTTGGTGTTGCAGTCGACCTCTCAACCGCAACACCAAATGGGTCGTCAAAGATATTTCCCCGCATGATTGGAACCTACGACTTGTTTAAATAGATAAAATTAATTCTGATTTGCACATTTGTAATTAAAACATTAGTTAGTATTACCTTACTATGAACTTAATTCAGTACACAAGTTTTGCTTTTGCGTTAAAGTTTTCATACTGAATAGGTAAAAACTACAGCAAATAACAGAGTTACCTTACTGTGTCTAACGATTTTCATCTATGACAGATCGTGCCTACAAAAACTTTGATATTAAGTAGAGGCGATGTGTTGCGAATGGGATGATTCGGCTTATTCTTGATTTGGTCCTTTACTCAAAGGTCCACTCTGACGTTGGTCCACAAAGTTTTTGTTAAAGCCTTTCGTTAGAACCCTAATGCTTTCATTACGGTTCTTTTTACAAGTTGAACGTTTACAATGTCGTACACAGTTATAAGGTAGTTTGATAATATTTATTTAGTCGGGTTGTTAAACAGAATTGTCAATGCATACATATATTAGTATGCATATAAATAAATTGGTGTTTGTGTTTGAATTGAAATAACCTTTTTACTAAATGCATTTAAAAATATACACAAATACGATATTCTGACTGTCTGTTTGTTCCGGGTAATCTCTAAAATGATTTGGACGGGACTTTTGACAGGTAGCTGATGAAATAATGAAAAACTTAGGAAAATTTTATTTTCGAATAAAACCTTTTGTCTAGAGCTGCGCCCCATAAGGTGACTTAACAAAGCGTTTTAAATAAAATCTAATACGAAGTTAGCTGACACCTGGGATAAACATATAGGCTACGTTTTAGTGCGGGAGAATCCTTAATACCGCGAGTAATACCGCGGGCTCAGCTAGTTAAATAATATAATATTTTATCGTCCGACATTCACACAACGTCACGTTACCCTAATTCAAGTGCTTATACTTTGGACACAAATGTACTGCCCGGGAATCGAACCCGTCAAAGTCAACTAGGCCAAAAACTCAACTTGTTGCACTTATCATGAGAACGATCTAACACCTTTCGTTTTAGGTGACAAGCACAGGGCAGTATTAAAGGCAGCGCATCACCTACTATCATCTGTATGTGGGTGTTTTATATGTATAATATATTATAGTATTTACAAGAAAAATTTATAGAAGTTTGTTTATCAGTTGTTTAGTACTCGTAATATAAGCTTGAGCTAGATAGCGTTGTGTTAATGTCAGTGGATATTTATTTATTTTTCATTGGACAATGGAGCGAGCTATGCTTGAGGTCTCTCTTAAGGATAACATCAGAAACAATGATATCTGTTAGAGAACTAAAGTTGCCGACAAAGCCCACCGGATTAGCAAGTTGAATTGGCAGTGGGCCGGCCAGTATGTCGCAGAACCGAATGGCAGTTAGAACAGACGAGTTGGAGTGGAGACTGCGTTTTGGCAAGCGCATAGGACGCCTTTTAGCCCGATGGATTCACGGCTTGTGAAAGGTCGCTGGTGTAGGCTGGTTGAGGAAAGCTGAGGAAAGGGATATCTGGCGCAAAACAACTGCAATAGGTTGAAAGAGAGAGAAAGAAAGAAGACCTACTATCAGATAAGCGAACTAATCGTCCTGTACACTTCACAAAAAAAACTGTCCTACTTTTAAACTGTACTTTGTTAGCAAGTTAAATAGTTTTGCAGCCGAGGAAAATTGCTATTAATTCGCATTTAAATAGGTTAATTAGTTGCTTCAACATTTTTAAAATGCAACACAAAGTCGGACGGGTAAATCTTATTTGATTTTTCATAATATTCAAGTTTAAAAAGCAAGTTTGCTGACCAAGTGATCGTTTTATGTTAAGTAAGTTGTTTCTCCAATATCCAGGATTATTGTAATTGCGATTTATTAGTTAAAGCTAAGTTTGATTGATCATATGCTGATAGATGCCTCAAATATGTTGCCAAGTATATCGGTAATAAATTAACTTAGTATATGGCTTTCTTTGGTCAAAGTCAAAGGTTCGACACCCCCAAAAACATTTATATGACCATAAGTGTGTCTAGACAGTCTAGAGACATAGTATGTTTAATTGTCATGAATTGGTAGATCATCAAATTGCTATTAACCCATTTAACTATGGAAGGTATTAACAAAGCATAAGTTAAGTCTACTTAAGAGTAAGGAAAGTGGAAAATTTGAAGGTGTGGCGCAGAAGAGGAATGACCTATGTTCCAGGAATGCATTCAAAAGGGAAAATATGAAATACATTGAGGCTCTAAGATATTGGTATATCAGACAAATTCTATTTGAGATCTGGAACCATATTACCGGACTTAGTATTGTGATGCTTAGGAACTTTATTAGTCATATCCTTTTCAAATCGATCAATCGATCGTCGGCTCCTCGAGTATCGCAGGCCGTTTTTCGCAACTCTTGCCAAGAAGTGGTCTCCATTCAGGCCTCGTCTGTTCCAACGGCCACCGGTTCTGCGACATACGTTACTGCCCATTGCCAATTTAACACACTAACACGGTGAAATGTAAACTTTATTTCTGTTACGTGTTAAATTATTTCTAATTTTACCCCTTAACACAGCTTGCTATAATGGCTAGAAGGTTCTAGTTTATATATAATAATGGATATAAAAATATATTAAGATGTTAAACAGCTTTTAGCAGGCTCGTTAGGGCATTGGTATGGTCTTCATGTCCTGCCCACGTGCCGCCCACTCGCTCTAGGGCAAGAGGTGGTCACCACACTTTCGGTTTAAGTTAAGACAGTACCAGTACTACCTAAATACTTGATGCCATGGCGAGTAGAAAGAACTTGTAATAGTATCTCGACATCCACACCATAATATCCACTGCAGTGCCAGATAACGTCCCGTGAAACAGGAGGGCTATGAACTTTTGTGTTTCGGTATGAGGGCACTGTAGCTTGTGAAATTACCGGGTATAAGAGACCTAACATCTGTTGTCTCGGGTGTCGGGCGCAGTGCGGCATAGATGGAGGATAATAACTATCTATCACTTGTTGGTCTCCTTCAATGCCACTTTGTTATTGTTAGGCGTATCACTTACCATCAGTTGAGCGTCCTGGCCGTCCTGTACACTTATTATATAAAAAAGGTGCTGTGGTCCAACTATTTAGAAAGTTGGACCCGTGGACCAACTGACTGTGGTGGACAGTGCAGTTGGACTACTGCCCCGCCCTGATAAAATCCATAGATATGTTGTCCTTACATGCCATATAAAACTTATGGTGCCCCTACTTGAATCCCAGGCTTCCACCGGCGCGCTAATGACCGTACAGAAGATTCCCTTATCATTATGTATTTGCACCTTACACTGAGACGTATAAGGTTGAAAACTAGACCAACTTACCCAATAGTAGTAAGACTAATAACTCGGATGTATGAGTGACACCGGGAAGCTTTTAAGGTAATTCCAGGATTGTAACAATTAAGCCCGTGATTTCCAGACGGTGTTCACGTCTTTGTAAACGTAACAAAGATCTCGAAGTTTCTCTAAAGTGCGATTCATTCTGAGATTGATTTCCATTTTTGACGACCCAAGGGTTCCGAGTTCGATCTCCGGGTAGCACAAACATTTGTATGCATGAACATGTTTGTATTGGTCTGGATATTTTTTATGTATAATATGTGTGTATTTACAAAAAAAGTTTAAAAGTATGTTGATCCCTTGTTTAGTATCCATATTACAGGCTAATACTAAGTTTGGGGCTAGGTGCTTAGTTAGGATAACAAGTTAGATATATTGAAAACTAAAGAATTTGATTCTTTGTTTTTATTACTAAGATTTCAATTATCACCATTCAAGATTAAAGTCCCAAATATGTGAAATTTATTCTACTGTTATAATAAATATGCATTTTGTACAAATTTGAAAAGCCTCTTACATAATCCCTACACACAAACGTAAGTACACGTTAGTCCTTTAAAGAGGACTAACGTGTACTTTAATACTTAAATTTGCACTAAATAAATATATTTTAGTTCAAAGTCACTCAACGCGCAATGGAGCGAGCTATGCTCGGGGTCTCTCTTAGGGATAAGATCAGAAATGATTTAATCCGTAAGAGAACTAAAGTTACCGACATAGCCCGCCGGATCAGCAAGTTGAAGTGGCAGTGGGCTGGTCACGTATGTCGCAGAACCGATGGCCGTTGGAGCAGACGAGTTCTGGAGTGGAGACCGCGTCTTGGCAAGCATAGCGTAGGACGCCCTCCGGCCCGATGGACCGACGACTTGCGAAAGGTCGCTGGTGGAGGCTGGATGAGGAAAGCGGAAGACCGGGATATCTGGCGCAAAATGGGGGAGACCTATGTCCAGCAGTGGACTGCGATAGGTTGAATAGGAAATATATTTTCTTTCTTCTTTTCTTTATTTCTTTCTCCCATACAATATCCATGCTTAAGCCTGGGTCCCAGTTCCCCATTCCGATATTTCTTCGGTAAGGCACAAATACTAAATCACAATCTCAAGAATCTAGGTCGGAAGACGAGAGCTGCGTAAATAGCCTGGCTAGCACTTACAGCTATATCTTAGGGCAGCGGTTCTCAAAATGTTTGATAAAAGCGCCAATTGTTGAGAAATAATATATTTATATACGTAAGAATATATTTATATATATTATAATTTAATATATTTGACGACCCATTTGGTGTTGCGGTTGCGAGGTCGATCCCCTGGCAGTACAAACATTTGTGTACATGAACATGTCTGTTTGTAATGGTCTGGGTTGTTTCTATGTATAATATGTATGTATTTACAACAAAAAATGTGTGAATGTCAGTGGAAATGTATTATTATTATATAAGTTATTTAGATAAATATAACAGGAAATCACAATAAAATTGATCGAGAAAAGACAAAATTTTAATGAACCTTAATATTGCATAAATTTTATGGCAATATTACAAAATTGGTGTACTTGTAACTTAAATTATATTTAGTGACTATATTAATAATTTTTTATACATTTGGGTTTGCTATCATTTTGAGTAATATTGCGATGTTATCCTATAGTCCAAAATTATCATACCTCCTGTTAGAAAGAAAAATTAAAACCAGTTTCAGGTGCAAGAGAAACAAAATATTTTTTTTGCGTTATACATTTATAAAGATTAAGTGATTTTTAGGATATTAAGGACTAGGGTTAGTAGAAATGTTGAAAACCTGTGTCCTAACGTATTGCAATGTGTGTTTTCAGTGTGAACTCGAACTAGGTTTAGTAAGCCGACGTCTCAACTATTACACCAAATACAAAAATAACAGAAATATATATATATATATATATATATATATATATATATATATATATATATATATATATATATATATATATATATATATATATATTTTAATTTGTTCTATCTGCCAGACTGTAAATCAGTTTGTCGGCAGCTGTTATTATTTCTAAAATAACATACACAAAAACGTAAAAAACAATTATCCAAATAACAACAAATACATCGATATCGTTCAGTAACCGATAAGCCCACACGTGATGTCATCGACCCCTATAAAGTACCGGTCTCAATTATCTTGGGGTTCCGTATCAATATTTTTACTGTATCCCGTTACGAGCTATCATTAACGTCTGATATTCATCACTGTTATTGGATTGATATCTTTACTTGTATACGGGGTGGTTTCAAAATATGTAGGCGTCATTTCCTTTCTTACACCACGAAAGGTTTTTTATTGTTAAATAGATATATTTACCGAAGCATTTAAATAAATAAATGAATTTGCACACACATACGTTCGCTCAGCGCCATCTTGTCCAGAAAAAAGTAAGTATCTTCAACAAATGCAACAAAAAATCTACTAATCCTTCCTTATATTCATTTATATAATGATTCTTTAGTCTATGGTTGCCCGGAAGAGATTGCTTATTAGCAATAAGACCGTCATTTGTACTTTTTATGTTTAATTGTAAATCTATTCGAAATTGTTAAATAACGTGGAATTAAACAACAAAAAATAACCTATGTATCAGATAAAAAATGTACTTGTACCATCACTAATAGACCACTTTAGGGCATATCACTCCCACATAGCTTTAGGCTGAGTGCCATCTGCGCTCGCCAATAGGCATGATGACTGGGTTCTGGAATCGTAAGAACTATTTTATATTATTACAAATCTAGGTTAAAAATAACGATGTGCTTACTCTCAGCTCGAAAACTCATGTTTTATGAATTTTATTAGTCTTCAAAGATGGGTGGGCAAGTCCATTTTTAAAGTACATTAATTGTCATTTGAATAAACGCAACATTTAATATAGTTGTAGTACAAATTCACAAACTATGCATACGAATTTCTGAGGCGAGACGTCATAACTAGGTAGCCATTTGTATGAAGCGTTTTGGGAAAGTCCATTATTGTGTTTTTAGAATTGAAAAATCTCTGTGAGCTTTAATGTTAAGGGAGTAATTCTTTTACCAATGTTCCTATTATAATGCTGTCCATGGATATAAAAGCAGAAAAAAAAATGTCATCATCCCTATTGCCCGGTGAAGCTGTAAAGGCCATCTTGGCCAACACCAGTAGTAAGTTCGAAATAAAAAAATTAAAAAACCCACATAGCATAGATATGGGGAGATTGGGTCGTAAACCACCACGCGTTATACTCGTGTTTATGCTGCGAGTAGTGTTTCACACCCAGAGTATTTTCACTTTTTCCTTGCTACATGTTATTTTAAAGGCTTTCCCGTGCCACCTGTCAAATATCAAAGTCGTGAACAAAAAGTAATACCCTGTATAGTTCAATAAATTCAGTTGAAAGCTTTCATACCTTTATAAATAAATAAATATACTCTGACATACAGCGCCGTCTAGTTATAAGCGAGGAGCTTGTACTTAGGGTACTAAACAACTTATTAACATACTTATATATATATTTTTAAAAACTTATTATACTAAAAAGACCCAGACCATTACAAACAGATATGTTTATGCACACAAATGTTTGTATTGTCCAGGGATCGAACCCACCCGTTCTCTGCTGAACGTTTTGTTCCTATGCCCACTCTTTGGACACCCGTGGGAAAAGTATAGATGATGACGATGACAATTGTTTTATAAATAAATATCCACTGACATTTGCACAACGCCATTTGCTTCAATAAAAGCGAGGAGCTCGTAGTGTAGTTAAGTTGAAACGGATGAACTTTCTTATATACTTTTGTAAATTCATACCATATTTACACCACACATATAAACACCTACGTCAGTATGAACAGACATGTTCATTGTTCATGCACACAAATATTTGTAGGTAGGTACTGGTTGGCGCTCGAACCCGGAACCCTGGTGTAAAAGTCGACGTCCCCACAATGACACCACACGAGTCGTTTAAATTAACTTCGTCGTTTTTTCAAGTCGTAACATGGCTTTTGCAGTTATGATCAAGGTTAAAGATTTTAGAGTAATGAGTCAAGAAAATTTACAAAAGTTAATGAACTTTATTAAACGACTTTATTTCTCTAGATATTACTTCAAACAAAACTTTTTACTTCGAAATGATTTTACATCTTCGAGATACAATACGGGTTAAATAATAAAAAGACAAAAGATATCAAAATGCGCTCTCAAATACCTAGTACGTACTAGCAATATCAGCTATAAAACTAGCCCGTAATTCCCTAGCCCGTAATCCCAGTGTTAGGAACGTTATCCCTATTACCCACACTTCTAGGTATTCTTCCCATTCGGATAACAGGATAAAGGTGTTCTAGCAAATTAATTTGGAATTAAGGACCGGAGGACATCTATAAATAGTATATATGATTCAGTCCAAACTTAACCGGCTAATTAAGTTATTGACTGCAAAACTCAGTTCTAGTATGTAATAGCGCCAATAGAAATATCTTGTACCATTGATTTTTTTGATTTTGATTTTTTCCATCACCGTAAGAACGTCGGATAACGTACATATAATTTCGAAAATCGAAGACACATTGGTACGTGGCGGGATTTCAAGCTCCGCCCTGACGCTCTTAACACATGGGTCGTCACATTATAACCTATCGGTTTTATGGTGAATTCGATCAACCAGTAACATGGACGCACACTACATACGTATGGATCGTCGGAAAACGTACCAAATCTTTCTTCGGAATTCAGTCAATCGTTTTCCAGATTCAGTCCAAGCCCAAATTAGACCACTCGTACAGATAGAGCTATAATAGCCGGGCGACGGGTAATAAGGTGCGAAGTATGCAGTGTGCGTCCATGGAGTAAATATTGTGACCACGTGTGCGCACGTGCGGCCATTGTTAGGGCTAACCTCCACTGATTGTTGCGCTATGGAGATATACTTACAAAAAATATTTATATTGCCGCGTTGTTGTCCCCGCAAATGAGAATACAATAGGCATGATGACTGGATCCTGGAATTGTTAGAATTATTTCATATTATTACAAATCTGTGTTAAAAATAACGATCTGTTAACTCTCAGCTCGAAATCTTTTGTTTTATGAATTTTATTAGACTTCAAAGTTAGATGGGGAAGTCCATTTTCAAAGTATATTAACTGACAAAAAAAAATCGAAGCATAACACATACAATTTATAGCAACTTTTGCTATTAAACCATTTCAGTCACAAATTATGCATACTTACTACCAGGGCATCACGTCATAATTAAGTAGCCATTTGTATGAGGCGTTTTTAGGGTTCCGTACCCAAATGGAACCCTTATTTTTTTCTCCGAAACTGTGAGCATTACACTATTCAAACTTTGTAAGTTTATGTATTCTGTGAACCGCCATTAGGTTATTTGACAAGAAATTAAAAAAAATATATATGTTTTGGAGTACACATTGAACTGAAACTAAAAAAAACCCTCCACGGGCGAATTCGACTCGCACTTAGCCAATTTTTTATTAAGTTCATTAATGTGTCTTTTAAAATTGGGAAACCTCTGTGAGTGTTAATGTTAACAGAATCATTATTTTACCAATGTTTCTATTTATAAAGCGATCCTTCGATACCATACCAGAAAAAAAAGTTATCATCATCCCTATTCTAACCATCCAGCCACTGTGAAATCACTCCACACTCGGTAACCTTATTCACTCGATGAAATATACAATGTTGTTTTACGTCGGTTTCCGGTTGTAGCAGCAATGCTATAAGCCCCCGTTCGGCGATGTAGCGAGATTCAGGTTGTGGTTATGAATTGATACACTGTTTGTGCGTAATCAGGATATATTTATACCAGTTCACAATAATATCTGACAGACAACCTTACACTGTTACTGCTCAAGACAGAATGCCCCTACTTTTGTTTTTTTGAATTGAATTTGTTGTTGGCCGCAGATGGCCTTAACGACGTCACCGGATGAAAATGGCGAGCCTAGCTCAGCCGATGATTGGCTCCGGTCGCGGCACGAGACCGCTTACGGATACCTCTCGAAGTAGGAGAAGGACGGCCACTAAGGGCGCCCACTAGGGCTCGAACCTCGACTTAGTGCCGTCCCTCGGACGAGGGAGGAATATGACGGAGAATGCCTCCTACCGCTGCTACGCCACCTTTTTATACCCTTTTGCGTTTACCTGCCAGACCGGTACGGTACGCGATGGCGTGGTGGCGGCAGTAGTCATTTGAGATACTCTTAACAAATCATAATTCATTGCCTCTTACATTATTACAATGTTTACATGTATTAGTAAATATATTAATTATAGGTTTAAAGGCAAGTAGCTATACAAATATAACACTTATAAATAATACATTCTAACATTCGGCCTTCCTGCAATTTACACGTCTCGGGTAAATATTGCAAACTGGTTTAATAGTTGCTCTTAATTGAGACTTATCCCAAGTATTTGTACATAATTTACAAATGATAATTTTTTTGTACCTAGTTTCAGTATAATGAACATTAATAAAATAATATGAGAGTACAATTAACATTTCATAGTTATTGATTAGTATAAAGGTCGTTCGACCTCTTTTCTTATATTCTTATTGATTGTTTTTCTGTTACATGATTTTATTGTTTATTTATTTGTTCGCAATATGGTGAACAATTAGTGTGCAATTTATAAATGATATATTTAATTTACCTAATTTCAGTACAATGAACATGAATTTATACAATTTAATATCTTTCATATCTTCAGCATTAGTCAAGGCTATGAAATTAAAGCAATTTATATCTTCAATATTAAAATGAAGCTATTAATATCTTCAATATGCATTAAGGCGATGGCCCATCTGACGTCGTGCACTTCTACCTGCACGCGGGTGGATCTTATGACAGCACCGGATAGTGCTGTCACTGTGGCTGCTTTCAGGGCTGCTAAATTTCAACGTGTGTTTTCCTTCAACATGCTAGAAGAAGAATATTCATTAAAACGATAAAATTGAAGCTATTCATATCCTCAATATTAATCAAGGTGTCTAAATTGAAGCAATTCATATCTTTAATTTTCATTAAGGTGATTAAATTGAAGCAATTCATATCCTCAAAATTAATCAAAGCGTGTAAACTGAAGCAATTCATACCTTCAGTACATGTCAAGGCTATGAAATTGAAGCAATTCATATCTTCAATATTCATTAAGGTTATTTAATTGAAGCAACTTATATTCTCAAAAAAATCAAGGCGACTAAATTGAAGCAATTCATATCCTCAATATAAATCAAGGTGACTAAATTGAAGCAATTCATATATTTAATATTCACTAATGTGATTTATTTGAAGCAATTCATATTCTCAATATAAATCAAGACGACCTAATTGAAGCAATTCATATCGTTAATATTAATTGAAGCGATGAAATTGAAGCAACTCATATTTTCAATATTATTAAGACGAATAAACTGAAGCAATTCGTATTTTCAGTTTAAGTCAAGCTATGAAATTGAAGCAATTCATATCTTCAATAAATTAAATTGAAGCAATTCATATCTTCAATATTAATCAAGGCTATAAAATTGAAGAAATTACTATCTTAAATATCAATCAATTCTGTTTGAAACAATTCATATCTTCAATAATAATAAAGGTAATTAAATTGAAGCAATTCATATCTTCAATATTGATCAAGACGACTGAACTGATGCAATTCATATATACAATATTAATCAAGATGAATAAATTGATGCAATTCTTATCTTCAAAATTAATGTATGCTTTTTATTTGGAGCAATTGATAACTCCAATATATATAAAACATATATTTTAAATAATTGATATGATTTTAATATATCAAAAGAAATTGAAGCAATTCATATCTGTAATATTGTTTTAAAGTGATTGAATTGGAGCAGTTTATCTTCGATATTAATCTATGCTCTTAAATTGAACAATTAATAGATTCAAAGGATAGTTTAATAAGTAATTAGGTTTTGTATAACAATGTTCATAAATAAATGTATTTTACATAATACTTGAAAAAAAGGACATCCTTATGTGCGTGAATCATATATTTACCTATAGATTTGGTTAATTTTTATGTTCATAATAATGATATCATAATAATATATCTTTGGGCCCATTCCCATATAATTGAACGTACTTTCTCATAGACGTATTAATCCTTGGTGTTTATGGGGTTGCAAAGTGGTTTAAAAAAATAATATATTATATCTTCCAGTGGTTGCAGGCATAAGTTATAAAATAAGCTGAAGTTGTCACGTGCACCCGGCCCGTCTCATTACTTTAAACAGTTTCTGTTGACTTTAAAATCGGGCTGTATCAGCACTTGAACAGTTATGTGCAAATAAAAAAGAAAATTATACAAAAAGAATAAAAGACGTAAACGTGAATTGATCCTTTTGTATTATTCACAGACATCAGAATATACATTAGACTGGACAAGCCGCCAAGTTTATAGGCAGTCCCAGTGTCGCAATTTCTTTTCGGTTCTTACCTGTGAAAAGTTATTATATTTCTTGGTAAATTTACTGATTCATTGCGATGATGGCATTACAATTGCACAGGATGGCATTTTGGAAAAAAGCGGTAATTTCTTCTAATATTCATGCGTCTTGACTCGTCTCACAGAGCGTAAACTGGTAGCCAGTGTATGCTCGTTGAGCTTACAGTTGTCGCACTTTAAACGCGGCTTGCCCCATCTCCTGTATTGGGAAATCTGTGGTATTATTAGTATAAGCAATACATATTTATATTTAAAAAATACAAGATTTGAATAAGAGCGTCGGTGGCTCATTGGTGTGAACTATTACTACCTGTATGGAGGGTGCAGGTTTAAATCCCGCCACGTACATACTAATGTGTTTTCGAATTTCCAAATTTATATGTACTTTTATTACACATATTTTTATTTTTAGAAAACATCGTGAGGTAACCTGCGTATGCTTGCGAAGAGATTCAAAGGTTGTGCGTGAAGTCGGGCAGAACGTACTGGGCCCGCGTGGACGACCAAGGCACCCTTTACAGGTAGTCTCGTAAGCTGGTGCCCCTCGGTGGGGATGTTTAGTGGGATGATGATGGTGATTTAAGTCTCCATTTATAAATTAATACAACTGCAAAGAAACATAATCTTCCCACATAGTATAGCCAAGGGCAGATTGGGCCTTTATCTTAGATAAACAATAAATTATCAAGAATGCACAATCACGAAGAAACTTCAACCAAAATATGTCTGAGCTGAGTTTTTGTCATAAAAAATATTCATTTAAATTTAGACCTTACCGCATCATTAAAATGGCGCAAAATCAAAAGCACGAGCAGACTACCATTATAACATGTAGCGAACGACGTGATTATGAATGAAAATTCTGCCCAACTGACGTGATGGGCAGAATATGCGCGGATATTGGACTGTGTCATTGTGCATCTAGTTAGTTAAATGTTTATATAGGCCGTAACCCCCCACGCCTAATAGACCGACGGCTTAACGTTTACCTTCGAAGTACGGAATCTTATTAATAAATAATAATAATAAATAAATATCTTTATTTCTTCAACAATTTTTACATTTACAGAAAAGTTCGACACCTTGCGTCTTCTTTTTTTTGGTTTTAGCCTTCTTTTTAGACAATCAGGTGATTCAGCCTGCAATGCAAATTTAACACTTAGTAATAGGACAACTGGACAATATTGTAACTGAATGTTTTGAATTTTATTACCGTGCCAAAAATAAATTAATAAATGCCCTAGCCAAAGTGGAGAAAATCACACAAAGTGATTTTTACACTAATTTAAAAATATGCATTTCACCAACCCGCCTTAATCTGACAAGTTTCGTACGAGTAACTGCTTACATATCAAGGAATTGGCAGACCTTTGTCCATCAGTGGACTGCCACGTATACTACTTTCAAAGCGACTCACACTTGACCACATTGTTTAATACCGTTGTCAACGAGGTCAATGCCCCTTCACCCTAAACAATAAACTGATCAGGTTTTATGACTTGTTTACATTAATTTACGAGGTCCAAGCTTATTGAACTAATTCACACTAGTGATGGGACTAGTTACCGTTTCGATCGATATCTAAAAAGCGGTTTATTTTACTTTATAAGTGTAGGAGCGTACTTTGGCACGAATGAGACCATAGTCTCACAGAATTTATCTTCTCCTTTCGATTCCTTTTTCATCTCCCTTTTAAAGTGTAACTTCTTAAGATAAATGAGACCAATAAGTTTGTATTCCGCTAAGATAGTATGAATGAACACGTGTTTCTTCTCTCTTCAACCTCACTACTCCATTATCCCGGCCCTTCGCTTTTCTCATCCAGCTTTCACCTGGTAACTTATGTATATGTCTTAAACACAACAAAAATTTACCACCGGGTAGAGTTATAAAAATTTTTATAACAACAATTAACGATTCAAAAGTATCTGTAGCAGATTTATTTGATTAAAGGAATTTGAATTGATAAGATTTAATACATCAAACAGCTTACAAGAAGTTGCTAAGAGAAGCAGTTGCTAACACTGGTGGGTAATAATTGGGATAGAAGCCAAGACCAACGGCTTGTAATGAAAAGAAAAACAAAAGGTTCGAGAGTAGGTTTTTAGTAAACTATCCAATGATCGATATTATGATGATTAATTGAATGCGGTAGACGACTTTCTGTAGGGATAAGGCCCGCCGCATAGTCTAGCTTTAAATAAATTTAATAAAACGGTGTAAATTAAAAAAATACTTATGCTTTTATTTGTGTAAACTGCTTTCCTTAGGTTGACCTGTGTTATGAGAGACAGGCTCCTCCTCAAAATTACAATTTGTAATGGAACATATGGCCGTCATCCACTTAGCAAGACTAATGCTTGTTGGTTGGTGTTGTTGGTCTGCGTGCGTTCCAAAGAGTTTTCATTCGATGACCAACCCATCGTCGCATAGATGAACGCGCTAGATGTATGAGGAAAATATGGATATTCGACTTATATAAGACTTTTTTTTTAAGATTGAATTTAAAGCAATGAAATAAGTAATAATTATTTATTTTATATTATTGTTTGACGTTTAATCTACACGTATGATATTTACTTACGCGTTACAAACAATCGATATCGACACTATTGGTGTCCAACACTACTGAGACCTTTACATCACGTAATTTAGTTTTCTGAGGGCTACATAGTGAGTAGTTATTACACTACTTAAAGCGACACTATCGAAAATTAACTTTCAATATTAGAACGAGCTTGAGGAAACGCCTACCTGGGGGAAAGCGTATAAATAGTTTTGCCAAAGCTTATAACTCCAGTGTATTGAAAACGAGTTGTTAATCAGTTAGGAAAGTTCTAATGATCAGAATTTGCTTTTATTCTTAAAAAACATACTTTTTTAAAATAAAATATTGTCTATGTGCAATTTACTAGTAATTTGACACTTATGAAAAAGGCTCAACGGCGTAGAACTACTGAGACTATCGGGCAAATTTCTACATCGTCACGATTACTATTTAATGACTTCACTCGAACTTATTCCTAGCAGTTAACATCCCTCAACTGCCCACCAAAACCAGATTTCTGTTCTTCTAGTCAGCCTATGCTTTTTCGTTGCATGGTCGCCATTTGAGAACCTTCCCACCTATCGGCCATCGGTTCACAGTTCAGTCTCTCGATAAACCTGTTGTATAGGAAGACATATGCACTGCTGCGGTATTTTACAGGCTTTGTTGATTAAATTAAACCAACGTTTCGCCAACCAATAAAGACAAAATAAACAACACCCCTGTATATCAATCACCTACCTTTTGCAAAACAAGCCCCTTGAAAGCGGGATTATTCGGGATACCGGGATGAGGGAAAAAAAGTTAATCATTATGCCATCGATTCAGTTCTGAGACAATAGACGAGCCCGTGGAAGGCGTAATAAAGTATTGAAAACACGGCGAGAACTCCAATCAATATCCTGGAATCCCCGAGGACCTTGCTTCTGCCGACAGGTTCAAGATATTGCGGTCCCGTGTTTCGATTTGAACATCATATTATATACAATGCAACTTTTTATTTACTGCCTCCGGTCCTGAGGGACTATCTGGAAAGTAATATAGTTTCGTGAATTATCTGTTTGGCTTGACTCGTGCAGTGGGAAAATATTCTAGATGCTCTTTCAGATTTATTGCGGCTGTTATTTTTAAATCTGGTTTTTGGTGGGTACATTTTATTGTGTTTATTCGTTTGTATTACAATTTAAGTTATAACTATAAGAAGGCAGAAAGGACCAATTAGGTAAATGTTAGCTGATCTCTAAAGAGATTTGAACAGGAATAACAACATAAAATGTCGAACGAATTTCATGATCTACATGTAGTAATGGTTGAGACGTTGGTTAGTATACCAAGGGTTCCGGGTTCGATCCCCCTATTGTATCAACATTTAGTAGAGACACAACAAGGTTTGATCATATAGGTATTCTGGTATTAAAGAATACTACCTCGCCGAAGTACCACGAGCCCTTTAACACGGAAACAACGCCGCCATTAAACCTGTGCTCATACAGAACTGTTGTCATACATCAGTTGAGACAAAAGCCCTTAGAATGTTCCAGAACGTTCCCGTCCGTTTGCGGGCCATACCGCATATTTGCTACCTAATTGACATAATTTATAATCGCATATCTGACATTGCAATGTGTCAGGTCGTGCCCCGTTTCGGATGTTCCAGTTACTTGTATGGTTTCTATTTACTTTGATGGAGAAATGGCCCTTTGGTATCACCATCATCAGGTCGTTATACGTCCCCACCGAGGGGTATGAGCCTAACCGTAAAGGGTCGGATTCCGAAAATTCGAAAATACAACGAGACCGCTTACGGATACCTATCGAAGTAGTTTTCGAAAATACAGAAGTACGTGGCGGTATTTAAACGTGCACCCTCCAGATCGGAAAGCAACAGTCCACACCAATGAGCCACCGACCTCTTTATTTTATAATCCTTGTGTATGGAACGCAATAATTAGATGTAAGTATAAAAATAAAACGCCAATTTATTAAAAACGTTGGTATTACACATTGACGTTGTCAAAAGACTTACAGAAAACTGATTGAGGTTAGCTGAGACCAAAGATTTAGAATTAGCGCGCTGCGCTTGTAAGATACACGAAGCGTGGGAGTGAGAGGTCCTTAATAAAGTACAAAATGCCCGAGAGAAAAAGAGACGGCGAATAAAGGATTATATGTTATTGTTTTTGCGAGTTAGCGGCCCATATAGCGGCCCGGTGTGTTGTCATTGTCAGTCAAGTGTCAGTGAAAATTGTGAATATTATTGCTAATTGTTCTATTAGTATTGTAATTATTACTTTATACAATTATGGTGTCGTGTGCTGTATCTGGATGCAACGCTACTGGGCGAAATAATCCGAATTAATACACTTTTACTGGTAAATACGATTTTATCATTGGAATTTTACGAACCATTTTTTACTTAATTTCAGCTAGAAATTGGCTTATAAATATAAGTTTTCAATATAATTTTGATTGCCATTTATATATTTGAGAAAAAATAGTGTTTTTTATTTAAAGTCGCGAAATAATGTATAAAATAGCAAATTGTTTGTTTACGCTAGTGCTTGATAAAGCGGTGACGTCATTACAATCGATAAAAACTTGAATAGTTTTTTAGAAGAATACACAACATGAATATTGATGATTCGTCTACTTATGTAAAAATACACATTATTCATAGATACTTATGTTTTATTAACATGTTGGTAAATAAATATCGATGTTTTTAGGTTTCCACACAGTTCACCATTGATGGAAAAATGGATGCGGACTTAAAATAGACCAGATTAAACTCTTATTAGGAACTATGCTTATCTTAGAATTAAACACGTCAACGAAATGTTCAATTAAGTACGGAAACCATACGAACACATCTCAAAAAAGTGTTATATTGAGAGGGCAATAAATAAAATCATTTAAAAGTATTGAGTTAATTAATTTACTGTATCTATACAGATATTATAAAGCTGAAGAGTTTGTTTGTTTGAATTCATTTATCTCAGGAACTAGCTTTCAGTTTTAAATTTCTTATTTATCGATAAAGGATATAGGCTGTACTAAAAACAATAGTAGTGGAGCAGTACGAAAGAATGATTGAACATTTTTCCTCCCATAGAGCTTTCTAAAAACAGACCGCGACAGCATTTCTTATCTTTAAAGGTTGGCTCACAATAACTTCTTAAATTTATCTAAAATAATGCATTATTTGTGAAGGTGTTTTCATAAACATAATATTTAATCCCTATGCAAATAAATATGTTATTTATCACGAGTATTTTATTTAAAACAAATTGCCCTTCACAGCATTAAATTTAAATGAATATCTCAGTGCCTCCGAGCTCAGGAGTTATCGCAGTTATAAGCTCAAAGTAACTAAGCACTGGCCACCATCGGTTACCGTCGTTATAAGTTGTAAACAATTATAGGTTTGCTTATGATTCAGATTCATCAGGATTAAAATACCCATTATTTTCTTGGTTTCTGTACGAAAAGAGACCGCCCGTTGATTTACATCACAATCGATAATAAGAACTTTTGGCGTGGACAACACTATTTGGACCTTACACATAAACATTCACCAACACATATATACTTCAATATTTTTCTCATGCCTCTAAGCCGCCTTTGTGTATCTTGTATATACTATATCTATGGCTGAGACCCAAATACCCTTCCCCCTTCCTATATATCCTTTTTCCCTCCCTTTTAAAGATAATCTTCATGACATGTGTAAGTCTTCAAGACCCTGTTTAAAGTACCTATGTAGTGTGCTAATGATAAGATAATTCGACTGATATACGACTGCTGACACCCGCGTTCCGGTAGGCTCGTGCCCCTCGGTGAAGACGTTTAATGAGCTGATGATGATGACGACTGCAGGATAAATTTATGGCCAATACCCTTTGAGTTTAAGCACAAGGTTTCCACTTAGAGCTTTTTAAACATGAGTATAGTGTGAAGGAGCGTCCAGCCGAGCGCTGTAAGCGAAACAGCGTTGTCAGTGGAACAATAACAACAATCAGGCCGCGGTCGCATCGTCTCGCGGTCTAATGGCTGACGTGTCGCACTTTGAGGGATGTATTAAGGGCCGCTGTAAAGGTATGACCTTGCAGAGTCCTCAATCCAGGACAGGCACTCGGTTAAATACGACCTTTAGAGATTAATTAATCTGTTGTCTCGGTGACGGGCGCAGTGTGGCATTAATGAAGAATAATAGCTGTGTATCAGCAAAGTCTATCAGTTGTTGACCTTCAATGCCACTCTGTCATAGTCAGGTGTATCACTTACTATCAGGTGACCGTCCTGACCGTCTTGTTCACTTTGTAACATCAAAAAATTCGTCAAGTAAGTTTTATGGTAATTTTAATTGAACACTATTAGACAATTTATTCTACTATCCAATTACCATTTTAAGCCATAACATTAAAGTTGTACCGGAATACCAAAATTTACCGTTGGATTATAAAATATCGTAAAGGTGCCGTCATGTCAAGTAAATTAAAACTGAGACTCAGGTCATGTCGTAATTACAGTATTGCTGATAGCTTCAGGCTGTTCGACGTAGCTCAATCTTACTGTTGGTACATGTTACTTAAATGTGTTTGATCTGAAAACCGAATGCCTAATACTTTTCAGCACATACTGGAAACTTAATTAGGCTGTTAAATCCGTCCTGCTCATCAACTCAATGACGTCACCTAGCTGGCGTATTAAATTAATTTTAAATTAAGGCATCTCGAACGAAAAAGGGGGTATGGATATAATTTAGAAGTTACTCAGCAAGATGGGCAGTAATTGAATTTATAACATTTGCCTCAATTTGCTAGAAATGTAATTTTGAAGGCTTATTCTGTAAGAGTCGATTAGGTACCTTCAATTTCTTAAATGTTTTAATTTGGTCATTGAATAATGCTTAAGGATCTAAGATTGACATATAGATATCGGAACAACCGGAATCGTCGACTTTTTAAAAATAGTTTATCGGAATTGAAAAAGTTACCGGAATCGAAAGAAAGAAATAATATTTTAATGTTTTATCTTCATCGAAATCACATCGAAGCAAAATAAAACTATCAACGATAGGTACTGAACTTTATTGAATTAAAATAATATCAAGGATTATTAAGTTTCGGGACCAACACCAATATCGGAAACGTAAATCAATCGGTGATTATAACGTACTAGATAAATAGATATCATTGTTTAATAGGAGATATTAAAGTTAAGCGTCGGTGGCTCTTTGCGGACTGTTGCCTTTATGTGTATGTGAAATGAGTGAGTGTATGTGAACTAGAAGCTGAAAATATCATGCGGTTTAATTCATCAGATATCTATCCATTCAACCTATTACAGTTCTGTGCTGGACAAAGGCCTCCCCCATTTCGCGCCAGATAACTCGGTCCTCCGCTTTTCTCATCAAGCCTCCACAGCTACCTTTCGCAAATCGTGGTCCATCGGGCCGGAGGGCGTCTTACGCTGCCGAGACGCGGTCTCCACTCCAGAACTCGTCTGCTCCAACTGCCATCGGTTGTGCGACATACGTGATCCTCAATTAAAATTCTGACATGTTGAAATAACGACATCTTGACACTGAACGTCGCACGCTGAATGAGCATAAAACGGTATCAACACAGACATCAGAATATACATTAGACTGGACAAGCCGCCAAGTTTATAGGCAGTACCAGTGTCGCAATTTCTTTTCGGTTCTTACCTGTGAAAAGTTATTATATTTCTTGGAAAATTTACTGATTCATTGCGATGATGGCATGTTACAATTGCACAGGATGGCATTTTGGAAAAAAAAACGGTAATTTCTTCTAATATTCGTGCGTCTTGACCAGCGCCGATCTTCAATTTTTTTTGGGTGGGGCAAACATTTAGAAATGCCGCCCCCGCCCTCTTTTATCTGGGGGCACGGCAGTGCCCCCGCCAAGTCGAGCGCGAAGCAAACACTGCCGTACCATCCTTTACAGGATCCATTTCGCCGCATTTTCAGGCCCCGATTTGAAGACCTTTGGATAATACCAGAGCGCTGAAATTTTCGTCATCTAGTAAGATATAATAACTTACTTTATATTCAAAATTTCAAGTCTGTAGGTCATTTAGTTCCGACGTTAAGCGAAAGCAAAGTTTCGCATTTTTGACAGACACTCACTCACTCACTCACTCATGATCATCAAAATAGAACTAGTACTTCCCATTGACTCAGAAAGCTGAAATTCGGTACAGAGTTAGGGTTTAATTGCTACATAAAGGGAAAACTATGAAAACTTCCAAAATCGAAGATCTGGAGTACCTGGTGACCCTGCTTAGATAACAAAATCATCAAAATAGAACTAGTACTTCCCATTAACTCAAGGAGCTGAAATTTGGTACAGAGTCAGGGTTTAATGGTTACATAAAGGGAAAACTATAATAACTTGGATAATCGAAGATCTGGAGTACCTGGTGACCCTGCTTAGATAACAAAAGAGCCCAGCCAAACTATAAGAGATTGACATACCGCCTTTAAACAATATATATTTAACATGGTGGGCCGCTTCATCCGATGTCAAAAATCGGGGGGCACGGTAGTGCCCCCGCCAAGTCGAGCGCGCTAGACCAATACAAACAGACATGTTGGTGCACACAAATATTTGTAGGTACTGCCCGGGGATCGAACCCGGAACCCTTGGTGTAGTAGCCGACGTTTCAACCATTACACCCAATGGGTCGTCTAATATTCCTTTCAAGTTTCTACAAAAAGAAGTAAAATCCCACCAAAAACATTCTGTAAAAAATCTAGCCAAGTCTCGATGGAGCTGCTTGATTATCTCTAAAAAGTAATGAAATCAAGACAAAGACGTGCCAAGTCTAAGGTTCCTTACTGCAATTAATTAATTATTATGGTTAATGTTGTGTGACTTGGCCGTTGAACATTCTTTATACGTTAGTGGCTTTATCAAGCCTAAAATCAATGGGCTATTGAATCACCGTTTTCCAAGTGGCAAATTTGTACCGTCAATGGGTAGCGGTTCTGGCGACAGATTGGTGCAATGGTGTCATGAAGCACCTAGTTTTGTATCCTTGTGTACTCTTCAACGGCCAAGTCACACAACATCAACCATAATAATTAATTAATTGCAGTAAGGAACCTTAGACTTGGCACGTCTTTGTCTTGATTTCATTACTTTTTAGAGATAATCAAGCAGCTCCATCGAGACTTGGCTAGATTTTTTACAGAATGTTTTTGGTGGGATTTATTTTTACCTTTATCATCCTATATTATTTCACTAATTTATATAATAGGTCCTCAAATTGATTGACATTTGGACAAAGCTGCAACTTTTTACGCAGCTGTGATCAGTTTCAGAGATATTACATCTCCTTGTCTTGCTCCTCGGTGCCAATGATAAGCCAATGGTAAGCTCTTCATGTACTCGGCCTGACATAGTAGCGCTCTCGTACAAACATCTCAACAATTCGATATAGCAGTAGTCAAGTCAGGCACCGTTGGAGGGGAATGACACAGCACAGCCCAAGTCTCGATCGAATCGAAGGCTTTCTCATAGTCCACAAACGCCAAACATAATGGTCAGTTATACTCTCCGCTCTTCTGTATAACCTGCCACAGCGTATGTAATATGTAGTCTATGGTGCTGAAGCCTTTGAGGAACCCGGCTTGTTCGGAGGGCTGGAAATCGTCAAACATATGCGCGAGACGGATCATAATGACTCTGGAGAATAACTTGAAGATGCGGCACAATATCGTAATGGGTCGTTAATTCTTCAATAAGCTTTTAATATCTAAGATAACTCGTAACAGATGTAAAAACGGCAAGATTAGTTTATTTTAGTCATTTTTATAATGTAATGTCGTATGGTCTACCGTTGTGGGGTACGGCTGCCGACATTGATACAATATTTGTGCTACAAAGAGAGCTTTTATCTACAACCTTAGACCACGTGACTCTCTTAAAGAACAGTTCAAAGAAATAAATTTGTTTTTTGTAATGTAATTTTTGTATATTTTTGTCGTTCATAAGTGCTTTTTGTAAGCCTAATTTAAATAAATGAATTTTGACATTAACTTATCATACCCGGAATATTAGGCTCTCTCCAAGCGGATACGAAAACTCGTTCGCAGAGAATTCTACTATTTCAATACAAGGTTAATTAAGGACCTTATTAAGGAGAACAGGGGGGCCCAAAGTTTTCCAACAACCACTTGGAATCTACGTGCCCTACTAAGGCACCATTGTACGTAGGATATCCCGGATGTTGACGTTAGCGAAATTAGTGCAGCACTGAAGCAACTGAGAAATGAAAGGGCCCCGTGGGATGACGGTATTACGACAGAACTCCTAAACACCGGTGGACAACCCATCCTTAGGACATTAGGTGAGCTCTTTTAATGCCGTCATCTACCTGGGAACTACACTGGAAGCGTGGTCCACAGGCGTTCTTTAAGAAGGGTGATAAAGCTCTCTTGAAGAATTATAGACCGGTAGCGTTTCTGATGAGCGTCGGTGGCTCAGTGGTGTGGACTGTCGCCTTCCTACCGGGAGGGCTGAGGTTCAAATCCCGACACGTACCAATGTATTTTCGAATTTTCGAAAATATATGTACGTTATCCGACGCTCTTACGGTGAAGGAAAACATCGTGAGGAAACCTTCATGCACGCCTGCGAAGAGATTCGAAGGTTGTGAGTGAAGTCGTCCAACACGCACTGGGCCCGCGTGGACGACTAAGGCCTAATCACCCTATACGGGTAGGCTCGTGCCCCTCGGTGGGGACGTCTAATGAGCTGATGATGAAGTTTACTTGGGCTAAAACTTGACCGGCACAATTTCGGAAGGGAAGCTAGTAGGAGGATTCATTTGGGCTGGGCGGCATCAGGCAAGTTACATCAGATCTTCACGTCGACGATTCCGCAACGCTTAAGGACAAAAGTCTTTGAGAAATACGTCCTACCCATACCAACATACGCAGATGAGACATGGACACTGACTGCGGATTGGTTCAGAAATTCAAAGTTACTCAACGAGCGATGGAGCGTGCTATGTTGGGAGACTCTTATACATAAAATCAGAAATGATGTTATCCGCAAAAGAACTAAAATTACCGGCATAGTTCGCCAGATTAGCGAACTGAAGTGGCAGTGGGTAATGATGTCGCAGAACCGATGGCCGTTGGAGCAGACGAGTTCTGGAGCGGAGACCGCGTCTTGGCAAGCGTAACATAGGACGCCCTCCGGCCCGATGGACCGACAACTTGCGAAAAGTCGCTGGTGGAGTCTGGATGAGAAAAACGGAGGATCGGAATATCTGGCGCAAAATGAGACAAATGTCCAACAGTGGACTGTGATAGGTTGAATAGAGAGGGAAAAGGTTTAATCACCTTTCTTGAAGAAGAACACCACCACGCCATTGCTCCTCACCTTTGGTGTCGCACCATCACCGATTCCGGAATTAAAAAGCTTCTGAAGGGTCTTAAGCACTGGCGTGCCCCCTACTTTCAAAAGCTCTGCGGTATATCCGTCGTAGCGGGGGTCTAATAACGCTAACATAACCATCCCAACCTCGGCAAAAAAGCAATGTCATTAAAAAGTAACAATTTATCAATTATTGGTATTGATATTAATCAATTAAGTTCTATAATGAAATAAGACTACTCGCCTCAGCTTTTTCGAAGTCACACTGGATGAAAAAGGCGTTTTATTTCCAATTTATTTTGTATATTTTCTTAAAAAACGTGGTCGCTTGATGCAAGTAAAAGGAGCTTAATTGTTTATTTTTTTTTTCAATTGTAGCTGTCCATCATGAAAATGATATAGCTTTAAAGCAGCTAAGTTGGCATCAATTAACATAGAGAAATAACTACGTAACTTTGAAATAATACACTGCTGCCCTGTATAGAGATCGACGAGAGAGTTTTCGTATACAGCGTCATTCCTCAGATCGCAGCTGCACCCGCCTGCTGACCGTGATCTGCGGGCGCCTATTTAGAACTATGCAAAAAAATGTAATAGTTCAGTAACATGCCTTACTCCGCGCTCCGGTTATCAGTCGTATTTCTATGGCCATGCACTTGTACTATTATTTATTCCGCGGGCAAGTAAGGTAAATGATGAGTGGTCCATTAGTCGGTTTGCCGCCCCTGACGTTGCGCCCGGGGCACGTGCCCCCGTCTGCCCCCCCTAACAGGATCCGGCCTGGTCTTGACTCGTCTCACAGAGCGAACCTGGTAGTGTATGCTCGTTGAGCTTAAGTTGTCGCAGCTTTAAACGCGGCTTGCCACTCTCCTGGTATTGGGAATCCTGTGGTATACATACTGCATTTCAGAGCATATAAATGCAATCCGAACGTATATTATCTAGTTTTATTTCTTAATCGTCATGACATAACGTGTCTCAGCTAATTTCGGATTTAATCATCGTCGAAAAGGGATTAGTCTGGTTTACGGTGGGGCTATGGAAATGATGCAGTTTTCCGAGTATTGTAATGGAGATTCCGCTATGCATATGTTTATATTAAATCATAGCATTTACATTTGCGGCAAACGATGATGATTGGTAATGATTCTACTTATAGATACTACTGAATTCACACAGCGTGATCTAGCAGCCAAGTTAGGTAGCCTGTATTAGGGTAGACACACGGATAACATACTATTTTTTTTTTTCTGTAAATACATCAATTTAGAATAGATAACCACCAGACCATTACAAACAGACCGTTTGGAAGAATTTTATATTTTCTATCTACATATTAAATAAACGTTTTACTAAAACTAGTTTACAATTTGAAACATTTTAATGTTGGGTGCCTGTGGACTTTCAGGTTCAAAGGGTGTGCTTATTTGAAATACATAACAAAAGTGGGTTTTTTAACAAACATTAAATACATTCGACAGTGTTAAATTTAGTTGAAGTAGAAATTTCGCATGTTGACAAGAGGTCATAGGATAGTTAAATTATTTAAAAGTTGAATGATGAAAACTGTCATTTTTCTTGGATACATAAGTATATGTTAACGATATATACTTAAACTTACCGCTAGAATTTTGCTTAGCGTTACGAGTAACTTATTACATATAACACACCCTGAATAGATTACGCACTAACTAATCGCCATCACAATGAATTTGGTTTCAGTTTGAATACAGTTTCAGTACGTATTCCTAGACTAGTTCTTTTGTCTTAAATAATAAATTTTATGTTTATTCTCAACGCGCTTAATTACCTGTATTTTATAAATATGTTAGTCGCTTTAAATAATATGGATGTTATTGCGCATTGTTTTTAGCTATGTTGGAAAGTCTAGTTTCCTAGAATCTAATTGAAAAGTCAACATGCGTAGATTTTAACAAACAGACTGACTTAATTTATGCC